>JAXCGZ010002384.1:5000-20000 GCA_037179515.1 Halocaridina rubra | reverse complement strand
TTTTGAAAGGAAGAAAAAGATGTTTTGGAAGGAAGTAAAGAGAGTGCAGAAAGATGAGTCTAGTAGGGAGGAGAGGATGGAAGAAGCAGATGGATAGATGCTAGTCGATGAAATAAGGGTGAGCATGAGATGGGCTGAGTATTCCAAGGAACTGTAAAATGCATATGATACAGAGACAGTGACTGTGGCTGTGGCAAATACGAGGAGAATACCAACACTAGGTGAGAAGAATGACAGGGATTTTACAAGTGAGGAGATACAAATGCCAGTGAAACTAATGAAAGCAGGATAGGCATCAAGGATAGTCGAGTGTCATGTAGAATGATTATTAAAAGGTGGAGAAACAATAGTGGAATAGATGATGAGGTTGTTGAATGAAAGTTTTGGGGAAAGGAGAGTATAGATAGATTGAAGGAGTCAATGTGTAGTTCCAATTTATATAGTGGTTGGAGATTAGCATGAATGTAGCTTCAGAGTAATTAGTTTGTGTAATTGGTAAAGTATATGAAAGAATGCTGATCCAGAGAATAAGGAAAGTACTGAGAGAATGATCAAGAAGAACAGTGTGGGTTCAGAAGGGGAAGTGGGGGTGTTACTTAAGTGTATGTGGTAAGACGAGTTTGTGAAAAGTTTCATTAGAGCTATGGAACGTCTATTAACTTGAAGACACCTCATGACAGGGTCAATTTTGGAGTGCATTGGGATTGCATGGAAGTAGTGAGAATGGTCAGGTAATGGGTCTGAGGTGAATGCGGGGTTATGTCAAAGTCGTGTAATATATCCATGGTGTATATGGATAGAGTAGTAATGGAAGTGAACAGAATAGTGCTAGGCAGTAGTATGGGATTAGTTGGTGAGAATTGAGTGTCGTTGAAAATGAATCAGTTGCTCTTTGTAAATGTCACTGCATTTGTGGCTGATTCTGATTTCGTAAAGATGTGTGACAAGAGGATACTGCAGATGAATGTTGGTAAAAGTAAATTCCTGAGATTTGTGAGGAGTATGAATGTTTGCAGAATATTCATACTCCTCATAGTTGTGAGAGTGAATAGACAAATGCTTGAGAAAGATGAGAGTTTCAGGTATCTGGGACGAGTATGGCAGTGAATGGAAGAGTGCATAAGGAGGTAAGTCATAAAATGAAGAAAAAAATAAATGTTTAGTTGGGTGAAGACTTGCGAGAAATAGGTTTTTAGGAATGAATGCAAAGAGCAGGATATATGAAGGAGTGAAACGCTTTATGCAGATGAGGTGATTAAGAAGTATGAAAGGTGTATCTAGAATACATAGTGAAAAATGAAAAGGTAAGACAGAGAATGGGTGTTGAAAGAAGGCTATCGGATAAGTTAGATTAGAGTCTTGAGGTGGTTTGGACAAATAGAAAGAATGAATGATGAATGAGTAGCGAAGATAGTATGGATAGCAGAAATAATTGGAGTTAGGCCGAGAGGAAGATCTAGAATGAGATGAACGATGGGGTGAAAAGAACATTAAATGTATTGGGTATATCAGTGTAGCAGGGAAAAGAGAGTGCAAGAGCCAGGCATGAGAGGAGAAATAATGTGTACTCGTAAAGGTTATGTTGGCGAAAGGGATTCCTCTCACCTCCAAGTAAAGTAAACTGTGACGGTTGGGTGTGGGTAGGTTGCCTTATGTTGAAGCGGTGGGGTAAAATAGCTGCTGCTTTCGGGCCTCGTGACAGACTATCCTTGCCCACTTATCGTTTGAGTGATCCAAGTAGAGTGGTGGTGAGAGAATTGTGACTGCCTATCATCCCCAAGAAGGTAAGAGGAGTGGTCGATGTATGTTTGGGTTTTGGAGAATATGGGCTTTGATTCGGTCGCCCACTTATAAGGGATTGTGACCATATATATATATATATATATATATATATATATATATATATATATATATATATATATATATATATATATATATATATATATATATATATATACTCCAAAGGAGATATGTGAAACAGTTTGTTTTGGAACGAGAAATGTCTGTCACGAAAATGTGAACACATGATATACATGTATAGAGCTCAGCTGCGAAGGAAGAATGAAGCGACATCATTTCATTCTTCCTTCGTAACTGAAACTGACCTGTATTAATATATATATATATATATATATATATATATATATATATATATATATATATATATATATATATATATATATATATATATATATATATATATAATTTTTATTAATACTTATCAGTCGTTTACTTTATGTTGTCATATAATCTTCATGGTTTTGGCTGTTTCCTATTCTTATAACTAATTTTATGTTCATTTTTTTTATTTCTATTTTTATCCGTCATTGTAAGGATTTTGGTATAGGGCCCTATGCTCTTACTTCAATATGCTTGTTGGTTTGCTTTTCTAGTCTTACAGTTATCCTCTCTTTTTTTATATATATATATTCCTCTCCACACACATTGGATTCATGTTTGTTTCTTCTGTGTCTGTCATTTCGTAATTTTTGGGATATAGTTCTCATAATTCATGCTATGCTATGCAGTTGTGGTTTCATTTACTCAATCTCTTCTTTTTAATAAATTTCTCCTCAGTTTAGTATTCCCTTCTCACCTTCTTCCTCTCTGTTTTCAGTTTTATTTCGTTTTGCTCTTGTTCTTCTTCAGGATATATACACATATCTAGCTTGTTCAGTGTATGATGCACACCCTGGTCCCTTTGAAGTATCGGCTGACACAAATGATTTGCATTGACCTATGCTCTCGGTCCGTTTACAAAGGAATTCCAGGCGACGCTTCAGGGAATAGGGACTTTGCCACATACAATGGATTATAGGATTTGCTCTCAGTGAATGCTGAATGGAATTATTCAGAGTTGGACGGCTTTATTATTATTATTATTATTATTATTATTATTATTATTATTATTATTATTATTATTATTATTATTATTATTATTATTATTATTATTATTATTATTATCATTATTATTGTTATTTATCTTGCTGAAGGTGTTTAACATTTATCGTTTTCTTAGATCTGGAACCATATTTTTGTTATGATAAAATGTCCACTGATACTGAGAAGAGCAGTTTGCGTCATATATTTCAATTTAAATGCTTAGAGAAGAAGGAACCTTGTATCGCAACCTCTGTCTACTCAGCATGTTCAGTGATAGAAATATTACATGTGTGCAATAAACCAACCAACTAGTCGGTCTGTAAATCACCACTTTTTCCCATTGGGAAGTTCGAGTTCGATTCCTCGAGGTGGGACGCTACAACAACTTTAAGCCACCTCACCTGAGGCAGAAAGGGTGAAGGAGGTGGTGTCCCTCTTGAGGTGGCAATCCCTGTAAGGTCAGCAGTATGGGTTTTTTCTTCAATAGAGGATTCGCTTATATCCGCTGATCTCGTGGATATATCTCTGAACCAATCAGTCCACATATATAATAGAGTCTGCTAAATAAGTGGAGTGCATAGTTCAGTAATATATTTGCGCAATTAGTCTTCGATAAGGGCAAAAATAACTGTCTTTCAGGTCATTTGTAGAAAAAAGTTTCATTCCTCCTCAAATATTTCAGCAAAAATTTATATCATTGCTATTTCTTTTTCTCCTATAATAGGAAATGACTGCATTAAACGAATTAAAGTCTTTTTTCACTATTTTAATATTACTTGTGATATTTTTCAGTAATTTGAAAATATGATGGTTAATAAACTATCGTTATTGCGCTATTAAGAGATTTACATATAGATGACCATTTTATGTACACATATTCTCTGTGAACTTGTTGCCAATGGCTTGCAGTTAGCAACCACCGTCAAACGAAGAGTACAACTGACCCTAAAAATGACTAAATTTCATTATTATTGCCTTGATTTTTTTGTTTTGTTTGCATTTTTATATTACTTCTAGCTCAGACATAGTAAGCTCATTCCGTTGTTTTTGCAATGAAAGTATGTTTCATTTCCAAAGTAAAATAAGGTGGCCGCCATTGTCTGGATTCGAGTTTTCGTTATGGATGGCAGAGCGCGTGAGATGGGAAATGACAATCCTGAAATACGCGGAGTGTTTGGAAAGGCATCCATCCTTAAATCCCCTGCTTCAACCAGTCTGTCTCCACTGTCTTGCAAATGAGAACTGATTGTAACTCTCTCTCTCTCTCTCTCTCTCTCTCTCTCTCTCTCTCTCTCTCTCTCTCTCTCTCTCTCTCTCTCTCTCTCTCTCTCTCTCTCTCTCTCTCTCTCTCTCTCTCTCTCTCTCTCTCTCTCTCTATATATATATATATATATATATATATATATATATATATATATATATATATATATATATATATATATATATATATATATATATATACACACACACACACACACACACACACACACATATATATATATATATATATATATATATATATATATATATATATATATATATATATATATATATATATATATATATATATATATAAATATTTATATATATATATATATATATATATATATATATATATATATATATATATATATATATATAATATATATATATATATATATATATATATATATATATGATCGAATAAACACATATTGTTTGTGAACACTTGAAACATATTTTGACCTGCCAGGATTCGTACCTTGGACACATAATCAGCGTGCCAAGGTGCTACCAAGTACACCATCCAAGCTATAAGAGAAGACAAACATCTCGGCTAATTGCTAAACTAGGGAATAACTGCATTCTACTGAACGTCTGTGGTCATTTTACTCCCTATTCCCAACTCACTCGTGGATTGCTTTTGCATTTAATCCAAATTCCATGCTATATGGGCATCAACAGTGATAATAATAAACACATTATTGTATGTAAAATCATAAAACATACTTTGCCTCTGGCCGGGATTTGAGCCTAGGGTACATAATCAGTAGGCCAAGGCTCCATCAACTATACTATACACCGATGGTATAAGAGAAGAAAGAAACCTCCTAGCTAATTGCTAAGGTAGGGAATTAATGCACTTTACTGAATGCCTAGTTTTCTCCCTCTTTCCTACTTCCTCTTTGACTTCCCATGGAATGACAACTGCTTTTCGGTCCCGCAATCCCAATCAGGTAGCCCTAAAAGTTGCCAAAATCATAACCTCGGGAATGGAGGCGTACATCCCCTCCTCTATGAAAACTTTTTCACCCTTTAACCCTAGGTTTGACGGTGCCTGCTCCATGGCTATTCTGGCCAGGTCGAACCAAGCCTCTCCAGATTTAACTCGCTCTGCTTTAATTGTAGCTAGGAATTGCTGTACTGCTCAGATCCGAAGGTCTAAGGCTTCCTTTATAAGAAGGAAAGTTGATGACCTTAACTCTTCTCCCACTGACAAATGTTTCAGGTCCTTAGCCAAAAACTTCTGTAACTCAAGCTTTCCTCCACTCATTCGTTTTGATGGTTCTGTAGCTTGCTCTCCCATTTAAAAAGCCACTCTCTTTGGTTCTCATTTTTCTGCCAACTCTTCTGTAAACGATTCCAGTATACCTGTCCCTCAATATATACCCCTCTCTAACCCTATACCCTCCCTTATCCTTTCTTCACGCAAAGTTCATAAGGTCTTTCGCTTGCTAAATACAAATAAGGCATCTGGTCCCGATGGTTTCCCTGCAAGGTTCGTTAAGGAGTTTGCAGATGAACTGGCTCCCGTGCATTGCCGTCTCTTTCGACTCATTCTCTCAGCAAGTACCTATCCATCATCTTGGAAGCATGATCTAGTGCAGCCTGTTCCTAAGAAGATTGACCGCTCTAATCTTTCAAACTACCGACCTAGTGCCCTTACCTCATCTATCATTAAAGTTTTCGAAACTTTCCTCAATGATCACTTCAAGAAATGTCTTGAATCTAACTCACTTATCTCCGATCATCAGTATGGCCTTTACTTATGTATAGTCATCTTCTCTGAGGAATTATGGGGAATCCCCTGTTGTTGCCCTTGATATCTCTAAGGCTTTTGACAATCTGGCACAAGGCTCTTTCGGCCAAAATTCTCCACCTAGGGCTTTACCCCTTCTCTCTGTTCTCTGATTTCTAGTTTTCTTTCTAACTGTTTTATATCTGTAGTTGTTGACAGTGCAGCAACTACCCCATTCTCTGTTACCAGTGGTGTTCCACAGGGCTCTGTTCTTTCACCTACTCTGTTTCATCTCTTCATGAATGATCTTGTACAGTCCCCATCTTCCTCTCTTCTTCACGCCATTGCCGACGATTCTACCCTTCACTTTTCCTCTACCTTTTCTTCACAACCTTCATCTTCTACTCGTAATTAGTCTCGTATCACTCTTTCTTCTACTTTCAAGTCCAATTTGCAGAGAGTATCTGAGTGGGGCACCCAAAATTTAATTAAATTTGCCTCCAAGAGACAGTTTCTGGCTATCTCTTTATCTTCCCCTCCTGATTGCCCTATTGTCTTCGAAACTAATTAAATATACCCTCTTAATTCTATCAACATACTATAAATCCATATAGCCTCTAAGTTGTCTTGGAGGAATCACATAATCTAAATTTCTAAATATGCATCCAAAAATTGGGGATTCTGTTTCGTTTTCGTTATTACTTTAACTCTTTTCAGTTTCTCAAAATCTATAAAGATCTTATCTGTCTTTGCTTAGAATACTGCTCACACATCTAGGGTGCTTTTTCTTATACTTATCTCCTTGATAGGGCTATATCTAAGGCAGTCAGACTTATATTAATGACTCTACTCTAACTTCTAATCTGGATTTTATCATCTCTTTTTCTTTTCTATCGTTACTACTTCCATTGCTGCTCTGATGAGTTGGCGAGTTGCATCCCTCCCCCTCTGCCGAGGCTTTGTAAGACTTGCCAAGCAGCCTAGGCTCACAGGTACTGTGTGGAGATTTGTAACTCGTGGATTGGTCGGTGCAGCGACTGCTTCTTCCCATTTACTTCCAGACTCTGAAGCTCTATTCCTCTATGTGTCTTTCCTAATTCTTATAACCTATCTTTCTTCAAAAAGCGGATCTATCATTATCTCAGGACCTAATCTTCCATATCTCTAGATCCTCAGTACTTTGACTATTCTTTTAGTCTGTTCTTTTCCTTTGTGTATCATTACGTCATCTCTTCCTTGTCCATAAGCTTTTTCTTTTCCTTCGTCTTAATGTTTTCTTGTGCCCGGGCCTTTATTGATGAGGGCAGTTTTTTCTTACCTGTTCTAGTGTCACACTCATAAAAAAAAACTTCACTCGTGGCTTGTTTTAATTCATATCTCATGCTACATAGGCAACAACAGTTATCAAATAAATACATTATTATATGTGAAAACATGAAAATATTTTGCCACTGGCCGAGATTTGAGCCTAGGATATATAATCAGTGTGCCAAGGCGCTACCAACTACACCTCCAATGGTAAAAGAGAAAAAAACATCCTTTCTGCTAACTGTTAATCTGGGAAATGAATGCATTTTACTGAATGGCTATGTTCATATATCCTGTCCTTTAATTCTATCTTACCAGCTACTTCATCAGAATTTTTGTACAGTATCCATCATGAGGCTTATGTGCCTTTGATTCATTACATTTTCTTTATCAGTACTTTGTCTGAGTAACCCTCAAGCCAAAAATTCTCTTCTCTTCCTCAGTTCCTCCCATGGTTCACTTTACAACTTATTGTAACCAGTTTTTATAATTTTCCACTCTTCCTGTGTTCTATGAAGTCGACAGAACACTGTAATGTATTCTTTGCAGTCGTTTACATCTTTTGCACTCATTTGTAATTCTTTGCACGTGTTCTCTCTATCAAAGGTTACTGTAATTATTCTTGATATTCCCTCTCCAGCGTACTTACTTAGTTGGTTATTACTTACAATATTATCTATACCACATAATACTCCAAGTCTCATTCTTCTTCGTCTACATCTCTGCCCACTTTTATGTGGAGTCGATGTTTCTGGCCAGTTTTCTCCATTTGTTTCTGTCCCATACCTCTTCACCCAACAAACCTTTAGACCTCAGGTCGTCATTGATGCAATCCATCCACCTACGCTTTGGTCTCCCTCTCCTTCTCCTACCCTGTATATCCATTTCCATCACCCTCCTCCCAACATACTGTTCATCCCTCCTAACGACATGACCATACCATCTTAGTCTACTTTCTTGTATCTTTATCTGATATTTCTCTAACTTTTGAAGTACCTCTAATTACCTCGTTTCTGATCTTATCGCTTCTTGTCACCCCACACATCCATCTCAACATCCTCATCTCTGCCACATCCTGTTTTTTCTTTTGTGTCTTCTTTATTGCCCATGTCTCTGCTCCATACATCATCGCAGGTCTCACAACTGGCTAGTACAGTGGTAACGCGCTGGCTTCGCATTCACGAGGTCGAAAGATCGGTCCCCGTCCAAGACCGAGAGTTTAAGCTGTTTACTGGCAGGAACTGCTGTGTCAGGGCACCACAGTGGGGGGTTGGGGCTTGTCCCGGCTGACGAATACCCATTGAATTGTAATGGAAATAAAGTTTTATTATTATTATGCACTTTACCCCTCGACTTAATCCCTATTCTCCTGTCGCACAGCACCCCCAGACACTTTCTTACAGTTCTTCCATCCCGCTTGTATTCTGTGGGTTATATCTGACTCTAGGTCACCATCCTCTGTCACTGTTGATCCCAAATACTTGAACTTTTCAACTCTTTTCAACACCTTCCCCTGCAAATTGACCTCCCCACCCTCATCATCTCTCAACCACAAGTACTCTGTCTTCTTCCTGCTGATTTTCAGTCCTCTATCCTCCATCACTCTTCTCCACTCCTCAAGCTTCTCCTCCACTACCTCTCGTCTGTTGCTACACAGTACAATGTCATCTGCTAAGAGCATACACCATGGTGACTGATCTCTAATACCCTGGGTTACTACATCCAAGCCCTATCCTCCTTATGATCATGTCTCCGCAGCAATGTTGATTCTTGATATTTTCATATGACTGAGATTATCACTGCATTCTATTTATCATTGGCTTCTTTGATCTGTGTATATATTTGTATGAATTTATATGTCTGATAAATATACTTTTTCTCTCAATGGAGACCTCTTTCCTTTATCTATTAGTGCTTCCTGTGATCAACAAACCCTCACATTTAATTATACCAGTTCCTTCTCTGCCATCTTTACTGTTGTGTCTGAGAACGTTTTTGTAATATTCTCCTGCCTTGTATTCAGTTCTTTAAAATATCTTCTGAACTTTTCAATATACTCTTTTAATCTCTCTTATAAGATACAAAATTAACATTAATCCATTTATCACTCAGTTTTTGTTATTAATCACACGTTTAGTAATTCTGTTCTCCAAGTCCTTCTTCTTTCTTTTAGGATTTTTAATTATTTTTGTAGTTCTTTTCTCTCCTCCTCTTGTGTGTTGTTTTTCCTTTCCAAATTATATGATTTTTTGGAATGTACTGCTTTCCATCTCTAACTTTTCAATTTTATCTTGCCTTATTTGCATTTACTTAGTCCTAGGCCCGATTTCTTAAACAGCGTAAACCTAGGATGTCTAGCTAACTAACAATATGGTATCCTAGATTTACACTGTTTAAGGAATCGGGAGATAAGCTTTACTTTCTCTGAAGTGCTTTAAATTTATTTCTTAACTTTTTTTCATAGAATTTCCCACTCTAGGAGTCCCTCCCCCATTTTTCCCCTGACAGTATGGGGAAAATACCACTTGCATTGTTTAGGGAGTAATACAAGGTATTAAATGTTTTAAAATAGTAATTTTGCATAGAATTTACTATAAATTCTCAGAAATACAAGAACAATATTAATAATTGTCTGTATACCTTTTTACCTGGCAATAGACCCACTAACTAAAAAGTTAGCCTTTAATAAGATTAAATACCTATCAGGAGAAAAATTATAAACAAACAACTCAACAACAGTGTAAGTTGTCAACTCTCACTGAAGATAAATGCCAGATCTTCGTCTTTATAGATATTTCTTTATAATAAAAAATAATCTATAATATCTTTAATAAGCGTTTCACATTCAAAATATATCTTTGTGTTCACAGTATCTTGAGGCATTCCAATTTTCAAGTTTTTTTTACGTGAAATCTGTATCATACTGGATAATTTAATAAAATGGGACCGTTTGGCACTGGTTCTTCTGTTGTTTCTAATTTTCGTTAGATGCAGGTCAGTTAGGTTTGAAAAAAAAAACTAATTTTAGAATAAAGTAATTTACAATATACGAAATTACCTGCTTTTCAATTAATCATATTTATTAGAGATAGCCAGTCAGAAGCTTTGATGTTTTAAAGACAAACTCTCTCTCTCTCTCTCTCTCTCTCTCTCTCTCTCTCTCTCTCTCTCTCTCTCTCTCTCTCTCTCTCTCTCTCTCTCTCTCTCTCTCTCTCTCTCTCTCTCTCTCTCCCTTATTTACGTCTGAGCGCATTTTTATTATGCCTCCACTCTGTTTGACCTATGCTTCCCGCATGGCACTGTTTTATTCGTTCTGGTAATCTTACGTTATGACAACAGTAAGCATTCATAACAGAATTACAACATCAGAGAATAACATAGGATATGACAATATGCATCTCTTTTACTACCGCTAATTATGTAACATAGTCTTAGGAGTTTTATGTAATAACATCACTTTTCCTTTGCCTAAGATTAGGATGCTTATTGTAGTACAGATATAGCTCTGACAACACTCAAAATGTTATCCATTCCTTATTATATGTGGATAATTTCAGGTTAATAGGCAACTTCATACCAAAGTAGAAAAATAATCTTCAGCGCGGGGTAAAAACGTCATCTCAAAATTGGGCCATACTGCCAAACAAGAAATGAAAACACAGTATTATACCCGCCCATGATGCCTTTTATTTATTTTTGTTGTTGTCGGAAATGTTTTTTTTTCTTGGACCGTGTAGATTCGCTCGTAGAACGTAGCAGTTATTTAGTTATGGGAACATTAAGTATATTAGTATGGCTTCACCGGAAATGACATACAGATTTATTGGGCGGTCTGTATCAGCTTTATGTGCCTATGGGGAAATGGAATATCCAGAATATGTATTTATAAGGTGACTAATTCTACATATTCTTTCTCATACTATATCTTGAAATTGGAAGTCATGGTAACAATATAGGCTAAGTGGGTGAAGTACACTAAGATAATTCTTATTATAAATTTTCACGCAATGGTTTTCATCTTTAGTATTCATGGTTCCAAGAGCCGTTTCCTTATTCGGTTTGTATATATATATATATATATATATATATATATATATATATATATATATATATATATATATATATATATATATATATATATATATATATATATATATATATATATATATATATATATATATATGGCTAAGTAAGGAAATTGAAAAAAAATGTTGAGATCCTTAGTATTCTCGAGAATGTTTATCTACTACTCATCATATATATATATATATATATATATATATATATATATATATATATATATATATATATATATATATATATATATATATATATATATATATATATATATCAATAATTTTTACCCCGGCTGGAACTTGATCCTAGGACTTATAATTACTAAGCCAAGGTGCAATCAAGTAACCACAGAAGGTCTAAAAGGGAAGCAGACCTTATTGCTTATATCTGCTATATTAGGAATGAACGCATTCTATCTGAATAACACTGTGTTCAGTCGGGGTAAAAATTATATATACTGCCCCTACTACAGGGCTACCTCTGTAAGATGCACCCCGTGGTAACAGCAGATGCCCATCACAGCTGCATCACAATCGCTCACCACTCATTCCTATTCCTAGCACACTCACTTGCTTCCCTCACATCCATCCTCCTATCATTCAGGGCTCTCCTTACTCCATCCATCCACCCAATCCTAGACCTCCCTCTAGCATTTCTCTCATCAACTCTCGCAGTCATTACCTTTTTCAGCACTTTCATCATCCATCCTTTCCACATGGCCAAACCATCTTAGAACATTCATATCACTCTGGCTACAATTTCTCTCCTCACACCCGTTCTTGCTCTCACCACTTCATTCCTAACCCTAAACAACCGAGATACACCAGTCATACTCCTCAGGCATTTCATCTCAAACACATTTAGTTTCCGTCTCTCACTTACTTTCATACCCCATAACTCTGATCCATACATCACAGTTGGCACAACCACTTTTTCATACAAAACATTCTTAACATTCATTATCAACCCTCTATTCTTCATCACTCCTTTCAGTGCACCCAACAGTTTACATCCTTCATTCACTCTGTGACACACATATGCTTCCACTCCACCATTTGCAGCTATAACCGAGCCTAAATGATCAACTTCCTCAAGTGTCTCTCCATTCAACATAACATTCAGGCCAGCACCATCCTCATTTCTTGTACACCTCATAGCCTTACTCTTTCCCACATTCACTCGCAGCTTCCTTCTCTCACACACCATTCCAAATTCTGACACTAACTGACACAGCATCTCCTTAGAATCTGCCACCACCACAGTATCATCTGCAAACAGCAACTGATTCAGCTCCCACTTGTTATCATCCCCATCTACCATCCTCAAACTTCGACTACGCACTCGCTCATTCACCTCTCTTACGACTCCATCATAATACAAATTGAACAGCCATGGTGACATCACACATCCCTGTCTCAGTCCCACACTCACCGAAAACCACTCACTCACTCCTACCCTAACACAAGCTCTACTGCCCTCATACAAACTATTCACTGCATGCAACAGTTTACCATTAATTCCATATAACCTCAAAACATTCCGCATTGCCTCTCTATCAAGTCTATCATACACTTTCTCCAGATCCAAAAATGAAAAATACAACATCCTTACCTTTGCTAAATATTTCTCACATAACTGCCAAACAATAAAAAAAATGATCTCTACAACCTCTACCTCTCCTAAAGCCACTCTGCACTTCCGCGATCACATTTTCTGTCTTATCCCTAATCCTATTAACCAGTATCCTACCATATACTTTTCTTGCCACAATCAACTAATTTATACTCCTAAAACACTGCATTCATGCACATCTCCCTTACCTTTGTATATGGGCACTATACAAGCAATTACCCATCCCACTGGCACCATTGACAACATAGAGCATATATTAAACACTCTCACTAACCATTCCAATGCACTCACACCCCCTTCTTTCAACATCTCCGCTCTCACACCATCCATTCCAGGTGCTTTACCTGCTCTCGCTTCATACAATGCCCTTTTCACCTCCTCTTTTGTAATCTCTCTTCTCATTTTCATCTCCCATTACTGGCACTTGAACACCCCCCACTGCCACTATAGCTGCCTCTCTATCTTCCTCAACATTCAGCAAGCACTCAAAATATTCTGCCCATCTTTTCCTTGCATCATTCCCTCTTAGCATCTGTCCATTCACATCTTTCATTGTCTCTTCCATCCTCGATCCACCCTTCCTTACTCTCTTCACTTGTTTCCAAAACTTCTTTTAATTCTCCTCATATGACCTACTAAAATCCTGTCCCCACCTAACATATGCCAACCTCTCCTCTTCCTCTACCTTCCGCTTGGTTTCCACGTTTTTCTCCTAATATCTTTCATACTTCTCCCTACTGTTACACTGCAGCCATTCTTCAAAAGCCCTCTATTTATCTTCCAACTTCATTTTCTCCCCCTCATTCCACCACTCGCTGCCCTTCCTCATGCCACCTCCAACAAACCTCTTTTCACACACATCACTTGCATGTCCCACAAAACATTCTTACATCAACCCCCATTCCTCCTCTAACTCCCCAACTTCTCTTTCTTTCACCCTGTCATATGCCACTTTCAACCTGTCCTGATATTCCAGTCTCTTCTCTGGCTTTTTCAACTCTTCCACCTTCACCATTTCCCTTCTACATCCCCCCACTCTTTTTCCCCACTCTTTTGCTACTACCACTTTTGCTTCAACGAAAAAATGATCAGACATTCCAGCAGCTACACCCATGAATGTATGCACATCTTTCTCTCTTCCAATCATGCTCTTTGCTACGAACACATAATCCATCAATGCTCTTTCTTTCACTCTTCCATTTGCCACTCTCATCCATGTATACTTATATAGTAATTTCTTCTAGAAAAAAACTATCCCCTATCCCAACTCTCGCTCCACACACATATCTACCAGTCTCTCGCCACTCTCATTCCCACCTGGCACCCCATACTTTCCTACAACACCTTCTACCTCTCCATATATATATATATATATATATATATATATAATATATATATATATATATATATATATATATATATATATATATATATCACAAAGCTGGATTGCATATCAGGGCTCGGACTGGAAACGTCCTAATCCTATTTTTGTAAAACTTATGAAAACACCCCAGGGTGTGTCCTGATCTTATACATATAACAGCTTCCTAGTGTGCCCTACACACTACTCTTCAGTCCAGATCAACCGAATATAAAATGACTATTTTTATGAATAAAGTAAGTCTTCACTGGTCTTCAAAATGTGACTATTGCGTTTCCTTCGTCCTGTCGCTGACTCGCAGACTAGATAATCTTCTAGTCCCTTGCCACTCGACAGGTTTAATGAGCACAACAGTGGAAATGATATGTGATTGATGGAACTAACTGCATGACAAGTACCTGAAAAAGAATGGGAATGCGTTTGCCTTTAAAAGAACCTATATCAAATACATAAATAAAAAGATGTTTACCATAAGGCCGTCACTGCGTGAATAAAACTCGTATTCCTTTCATTTTTCAGGGAACTTGAATAGATCTTACGAGTACTACCGGATTTGCACTATAAAGAACACGTGAAGGGGGGGAGGGGAAAGAGGGGTGCATAAACAATAGGTATAGCAGTGTTCTTTTAAATCCTTTCAAGAGGAGAGTTTGGAGCATCCACCAACTCCCTTGAATCCAACTTCTTCCTTTCATATATATATATATATTTTTTTATACTT
>JAXCGZ010002383.1:40000-55000 GCA_037179515.1 Halocaridina rubra | reverse complement strand
ACACTAGAGAAAATAATACCATTAAAGAGTATAGAAACATTTTTTTTTTCATCTTTCTAAGCAGTGATAATGACTTTCATTATAAATATCTGCGTTTGCATTGTGAAGTACTGTATTTTTCATACGATCCGGTTTTATGTCATGGACTCCCTTTTCTACTAAGGGCTAGGATGTTGCCTTCTTTCAAAGGCCTTTGGTTTTGCTAAGTAAGACCTTTACCCTAAGTGAATGCCCTTTCTTACTTCGGACCATGGTGGATTTCGAACTGACGACTTGACGAATCAAAGTCTCTTGTGCTACCAACCCAGCCACAGCAGCTACTTCTGAAATTCAGAACTTTATTACATGTTCTGAATATTTCTACAGGTACAGTGTTCATGGATAATCTGTATGCAGATTATCGCGTTGATCCCGTGAGTGGGGTTCAGCTGTCATTTTTTGGGGTCTTCAGTGTTTTCTTCCCTGCCTGTACTGGAATTCTTGCTGGTGCCAATATTTCTGGCGACTTGAAGGTAAATATTATTTAATACAGACTTTATTGCAAGTTAACATAAAGACTTCATGATTGGGTAACAAACTTGCAAACTTCAATCTATGGTAGTATGTCTAAGTTGGTAAAAGCTGACTGAACCTTATCTTGTTTAATCACTGATTCATCATTAGAATGGGATAGGAAAGGGTAAGGAAAGTCAGTGACAGTGTCATCACTGAAGAGGGGGGGAAATCGGGAAAAAATTTGGGAGGAAAAGCACAAAAATTAATTTAAAAAAAAAAAGAAAGAAAGAAAGAGGCAGAATTGAGAGGACAGACCCTCCTGCTATTGTGTATCTATACAATGGATGATGATGATAGTCTCTGAGAATTGTAAATTTAGCTTTCTCGAGATGGCAAGATTTGCATTCTGATCTATTTTACTCCTAGAATATCCCTCTTTTATTTATTACTGAACTATTGGGTATATACTGCACAATTTCTAATGATTTTTTTTTTTTTTTTAGAAAAAGACATATTACATGATTAGAAGCTTAGTTCTGCTAAATACTACATTATAAAATACTACAAGCTTTTTAAAACAAGAATCTCCAACACTGTACTGTGTCTTTAATTATATGTGACACAATGCCTCACTAAGTGCATATTACATTACATGTTATCACAGAGAACAGATATAACGTCTGTCTTGTATTCCAGGACCCATCTGGTGCTATTCCTAAAGGTACGCTGTTAGCTATCTTTGTCACTTTTCTGTCTTACCTTCTATTCATCTGCCTGGTTGGCTCTGTCGAGCTGAGAGATGCTACTGGAAATGTGACGCACGTCACTGATTGGTCATTCATGGATTGCAATGAGACAAATCCCTGTGAATATGGGTTAATGAATAGTTCACAAGTGAGTGCATGGAATTAGTAAGACCCACTCATTGACAGAGCGGGTTTATTAACTTTTTCATTTTCGGATACTGGAGTCAAATTTGCATGCAATGTCTTGATCTCTGTAATAATAATAATAATAATAATAATAATAATAATAATAATAATAATAATAATAATAATAATAATAACAATAACAATAACAACAATAATAATAATAATAATAATAATAATAATAATAATAATAATAATAGTAATAATAATGTTTTGTTTGCCTTTTCATGTGCCAATATCTTGCTAATATTCATCACTACTTATTTTTATTGTATAGTGTCTGATTTATCTCTTATTCCTGATGGTATGTACATCCTATATTGTTGTTCATTTATTGTTGTAAGTACATATTACAGGCACTGCATTTTTTTATAGTTTTTAATAGTTTTCTATGTAGTTACTACTTGTTTATTAGTTCCTATTTGTCTATTACCCTATGGTATAAGGATGATAATTGCTCCCTCCTATAATTTCTTTCCACTAAGCAATTAGAAGGAGTGAGGACAGTCAAGTTATGCTGAATTTCTGTGCTACCTTAAGTCTTCTGTAACAACTATGGCCACCTTGATATCTTTGCTTGAATATTACATTACATTTGGAAAAAGTACAGTAATCCTCGTTTCAAGTGTCACTGTCAGTTCACGATATGGGGGGTGGATACAGTCAGACTTTGGCTGGGGAATTAAGGCTGGATGCCCTTGATCTCGGGTCTGTCAACTCCCGAGTGAATAGATCCCCATTGACATTTGACAAACTTATTGAGTAAGAAAATAATTTATGTAATAACTCGCTTACTTCCATTCCAGGTGATGGAGTTGGTGGCTGTTTTTGGACCATTGATTTATGCTGGCTGTTTTGCTGCTACTTTGTCATCAGCTCTTGCTTCTTTGGTCTCAGCTCCAAAAGTCTTCCAGGTAGTATAGTATTACTCTTTACTTCATAGCACCAAAAATGTTGATTGTGTTTATGAAAAAACTGTGTCTTTTGTACTATATAAGATCTTTATAGACATTATTTCTGCTGCTCTTCTATGTATAGGGTATATATATAATGCTGTATAGTGTGTGTGAGTGAGCGACTTCCATTGTAAGGGGATGGACCCTTAAGATTAATTTACCCAAGAGAAATCTGTGCCAAATGCTTTGTGTAAAATGTATATTAGTTATATAAATATAGGCAAAGCAAATTTTTTCGTTACAGTTATATTATATATATGCATTACATTACTGTGTGTATGATTTTGATTAGAAAGATTCAAATGAGTAGTTTCATTTGTCATTGTTTTTTATTTTGCTAGTGATGACTGAGAAGGTATCATTTATAAAATAAATTTAAAAGTCATCCAGAAAATCATTGATCACAATCATACATGTATAATGATGCAATTATGATGCTGTATAATGTATAGTTCAGTAGAAGTTAATTATTTATCCCTGATGGTGGGGGAGGCAGAATTCGTTACTTGTATACTCTGCCTGTTGTAAGCCAACTAAAAGTGATAAGGTGTTGCGTGTTAATAATCCCCTTTTCACTTAAATTGTTTTTCTTACCACAGAACAGCTCATGGAAGGGCTTAGGATGTCAAGGGAATGATAAAGCAATATAGATAATTGAGTATTTTATTTTAATGATACAAGAAACTGGTTACGCAATAAGCTCAAATGCATTATCTATACCCACAGGCTCTTTGCAACGATAAGTTGTACCCATTCATAGAGTTCTTTGGCAAGGGGTACGGCAAGAGTGATGAGCCCTACCGTGGTTACGGTCTTACCTTCATAATCATACTTATTTTCACCTTAATTGGTAAGTGCCTTCCTTATTAATTTTTCTTTTGGTGAGGGAATACCTGCATGTTGTAGAAACTGATTAAATGCCTAGCAGATCCCTCCCTATCTGTCATTATTTTTCCTTTGCTACAAAGCAGCTAACAATGAAGGCAAGGATGACCTGAGTAAGTAACAGCCCTATCTCCCCAAGTCTTTTACTTCAGTTGTGGTCACCATGCTACTTCAGCAGGATATGACAATTTTATTGAAAATCAATTCCTATTGAGTGTTTCAGTTTTAAGTTACTTTGTGTACTACATTTGTAGAAGTTCCTCCAGCCTTAGATATACATACATACATACATATACACATGGCCTCATTCCCCCTTGTAAGGGGGGTGGCTGAGCCAAGAAATGCCCATTCATCACGATCCACACATACCTCAACCACTCCTCTTAGCTCCTTGGGGATAAAGTGTTGCCACGTTTCCCCCCCCCCCCTTCCACTCTGCTTGGATCACCCACAAGGTAGGTGGGCGAGGATATCCTGCAATGAGGCCCGACAGCCGCAGCTGGTATACCCCCACCACTTCATCACATGGCAACTCCCCTCACACCCGTCCATCGCAGTTCACTGAGCCAGCAGGTGCGAGAAATCCCTTTTGCCCACGGCATCTATATACAATCTTCCTCCACTTATTTCTCTCTCTTTGTGCACACTCTTCCCTGCTCCACTGATATTCCACGTGCTTTCAATGCCATTTTCACGCCATCCATCCATCTCATTCTAGTCTCCCTCTTGACCTAACTCCAATTACTTCTGCACTCAGATATTGTTCTCATAAAATCACACTGGTTGTCATGTTTAGTTTTAATATTGTACCGGTACTTTTATAGTACTCTTCATGAAAAAAATGCTAGTATGTTATTTTCAACAGTGCATGAATTTAGCACATATGTACACATCTATCCATATTCTTTTGATATACATAGTCCTTGTACTCATATATGAATTTACTCATATTTCATCCAGTTAAAAGAAAAAATCATGTGCTATTTCTCTGCTTTCTCTACCAGACTTTACATGTCAGAATAAGTAAAATATAAACATACTAACAAGAAGTATATTTGTATTAGTGAATTTCATAGAATAAAGATGCAATTAATTTAATACAGTTAAATTCTCATTTTCTTGCCCTCAGCTCGCCTCGATGCCATTGCCCCCATCATCACAAACTTCTTCTTGGCTGCTTATGCTCTCATCAATTTCTCCACATTTCATGCATCTCTGCAAAAAATACCAGGATGGCGACCCACTTTCAAGGTTTGTGCTTACGATTATAAAGTTCTTTGCTCTGCTCACTCTATTTTTTTAGGTTATATGTGGTAGGGGAATTACAATCAAGGATTATATATACAGTATCCTGTTATGTCAAATATATTGGCCTTGTCCATTTTGTTTTTTCTTGCCTTTTTCATATTTAAGGCAATGCATTGTGACTTTTGTGAGAAATGTTCCACAGTTAGTTTTTTGCTCGTGATGGTGTACATACTGAGCCCACAGACTTAAGAAAGACAAGAAAAATGCATAGTAACGAGTTTATTGACGAGGTATATGAACTCCTACCCCAAATGACTGTTGTAGTATCATTTACAGTGAAAGTAATGGAGAAGTGTAATATACTACAGATTATTAGCTTTATTACTTGATATGATGTGTGGCTCGCCACTGTCTGAGGTTAGAAAGGCATTCACTCAGGGTAGTGATCACACCTACTGAAACCAAAGTTCTCTGCAAAAAGACACCGTCCTAGCCCATAGTAGAAAAGGGAGTCCATGACGTGAAACCGATCACTCATTAGTTTTGTCACTTGATATCTCTTTTAGGATAATGGTCTTTTACAATCACTCTTAACGTTTATTATCCTACTTAAGAATTTTCTCTTACAGTTGTACAGTCAGTGGTTAAGTCTTCTTGGAGGGATTCTCTGCACAGCCATTATGTTCTTGATTCAGTGGTGGACTGCCTTGTTAACTTACGTTATTATTATGCTCTTGTACATCATTGTCAAATACAGAAAACCAGGTACTGTGTCTACTCTTTTGGGTAACAAGAGATATAAAGAAAAATCCTTCAACTGATATTTGCTAATACTAATGAGAGTAGAGATTTCATGAGAAGAAATTTTACAGATTACTTTACTATATTTTCTTTGCATGTATTGATTACTTGTATGTAATATCTCACATGATTTATAAAATGATATAATTGTGTACTGTTTTTATTGCACAAGCATTGATTGGTGAAATTAGACGCAAACAGAAATAATGCTCTAGACATGCATAGCATATAGGGAAAATTATTTCAGTGGATTGAAAATGCTTGCAGAAGATGGGGGAGTCATAGGCTTAATCTTATCTACCATTTTTTGAGATAAATATATTGTACAAATCCCTATATTGCTGCTTGTATAGCAAATAAATTATCGTATGTTTCTGTTCTAGAAACTAAGTGGGTGTAAGCATTATTGATGCATTGAGAACCAGCATCATGTACCTCAGTTCAGTTCTTATTTCCTTTTAGTAACAAAGAGGTATATTTTCTAGACTATTATTACATTCTGATTTTACTATGCAGTATCCTTATCACTCCCGAGAAAGTAAAGACTAATTAAGCATTAATTATGTCATTTCAGATGTTAATTGGGGCTCATCAACACAAGCTCAAATATATACTCTCGCCCTGAATACTGTTACTAGCCTATGTAACGTTGAGGAACATGTCAAGACTTATCGACCTCAAGTTCTGGTGCTTAGCGGGTCTCCGGGTTCCAGACCACCTCTTATCCATTTTGCAAACTCAATCACCAAAAATATGTCCTTGCTTGTTGCTGGAGAATGTTGTTCTGTAAGTTGCTGAAATTTTTTTCTCTTCGTATAGAAGTCATCTATAATATTATGTAGTGCATTGTCTAGAACCAGCAAAATTATAAAATTTGCATTCATGCAAACTATCACAATTTTGAAGTCAGTGCTTAAAAGTATCAGCTGAGTTTTTCTTACATGTGGTATGTACTCTATATTTCAGGACCAACAGTCCATGCGCATACGAAGCCACTTGACAAGAGAAGCTACAGATTGGCTGAACAGACATAAGATTCGGGCTTTTTATACACTGTCTGATGGTCCCAGCATGGAACTGGCTGCAAGAGCCATTATGGCAAATGTTGGTCTGGGAAAATTGCAGCCAAATATGGTGCTTATGGGCTATAAGACTACCTGGCAAAGCTGCCCTTCAGAAGAGCTTAATAGTTACTTCAGGACTATTCAGTAGGTTATAATTATTTGCTATATTAGAATAATATTTGAATAATTATTTTTCTGTATGTTCCAGTAAAGTACAATTTATAGGTGGTAGAAAATAGTGCTATGAGATGTCAATACAATATATATCATGTAATTTTTTATATAATTTTGCTTCATGCATATATCATTGGATGTGAGTTTTTGTAACTGCGAATGTGCAAGACCAACATTATGAATTTGAAAATGATATGACTAAAATCTTATTGAGGGGAAATGCACTGACATAAAGATAGAGCGAATGGAAATAAAAGTTAAAGTATATACAGTACTTTGAAAGAAGTCAAGGGGAAGTATTTGGTATAGCATTTTGACAGATTGAATGTTGATTATTGCAACAAAGAGGTAAATACAGATTGTCTCCCTTACTACCAATGAAGTTCACACTAGGTAGTATGTTTGCGGGAAGTAAGATTACTATCTGCATGGTCTTGTTTTTCTTTGTTTTATCTTTTGTTAGCTGCCCTTTGAATTAGTGGCTTTATATATTACAGTTATGCTTTTGACATGCATTATGCTGTTGGGGTCCTTCGACTTGATGGAGGTCTGGATTATTCAACCATTGTAGAAGCGCTTCACAAGGAAGAAATCAATATAGAACCTACAATTTCACGCTGTAACACAGATCCAGAGATTGCTGAGGGACCCACAACATCACAGACAATCCAAGGTATTGCTTTAGTTGGCATTTGCCTTGTCTAACCTCATAAACAATGCTATTGAAAATCATCATTGGCTGTTCTAATTTTTATTTGTAGTTTACTTATATGAAAAAGCAAGTATTAAATTTAGTCACTGTGTAAAGATGTAAATAAAAATAGTTAAAATGTCAACGGGACTTTAATCAGAAAAGTCTGTGTCAAAAAGTGATAAGATATTCATATGACTTATGTACAGATATGTCAAAAACTATATCCCATCGACTACATAAAATAACTAAATGTGACTCTAGTGAAGTCTTAAGAGAGAGACCCACCTAATGGAGTTTATCATGGGAGCATCATAGAAATATTTGCATTTATGTGCTATAATTTTCAGTTTTATTTGGTGGCTTGATTACCAATATTTGTATCACTAGTTAGCTTCAAGGATGCTGATACACTCAGGTTTACTGCTTTAACATATGAAAACAGGGTTAAGCACGTAATATTTTCTTCTCTTTTACCTAAGATAAAATATTTCTCTTAATGACATTTTTCCTATTTTAAGCAGCCATATCATACAATCAATCCAGTGTTGGAACAACACCCAACACATCACCCTGTGACACTAAGGCTGCTGGAATGGGCTTCAAATTAGGAAAGAAGAAGAAGGGTGAGGAATACCACAGCATAGAAGGAGATCCAGTCGCACCCCAGGTTATTGATGCCATGCTGCGATTCACAAGAAAACAGCCAAAGGGGACTATTGATGTCTGGTGGCTTTATGATGATGGAGGTGAGACGGGTATATTTTAAAGTCACACCTCTAATTGCATACAAAGTAAATATGTCTTATTTCCGCAAATTATTTTTACTTGCATAATTTTTTTGCATTGACATTCATATATGCTATCTCTGAGATTATAGTCTTTGATTATATTTAAGTATTTGCTGATATTTATGAATATCAGGATCTTTATGAAAAATCCTGAAATTACCTTGATATATCTACCTTTCAGGGTTGACCTTGTTAATTCCGTATATATTAACAACTCGCACTATTTGGTCTCAATGCTCCCTGAGAGTGTTCTGCCTCTCCAACAAAAAGGTATGAAGTTGTGCAGCATAATTATCTCTAATTTCTTTTTATTGATTGTTATGATTGCATTTCTATATACTGTACATTCTCTTCTTGGTAATATTTGGAAGACAATACAGTAAAATATTGGTTAATTGAGGTAAACTATGAAATTCCATACACAGATGTGTCATTGAAAATATATTCTATACAAATATGCTAATTGCAATTTTGCATGCGCTATCCTAAGTATCATTCGTCGTTTTTCTTCTTCCTCCCATTGTAATCTAGTATCCTGCTAGATGTGATCAGGCTTATATCACTGACTCCCTATTCTACTAAAGGCTAGGATGGTACCTTCTTGCAAAGGTTTTGGCAGGTGTGAACGTTACTCTGAGTGAATGCCCTTTCTAAGTTCAGATTGTGGTGGGCCACAAACCCTTGACTTTACGATTAAAAGTCGCGAGCATTACCACTCTGCCACAGTGACCAAACGAATCAAGTTAGAGGGCAGTGTAAAATAAAAAAGAAAATTACAGTATTCTTTACTTGTTTATTCTTATCATAGGATGATTTGGCCTCTGAGCACCGTAAAATGGCTGAACTTCTTTGCAAGTTTCGAATAGATTACAGTGACGTCGTGATGATTCCGGATGTGACGAAGAAACCAAAAGAAGACTCGCTCAGGGATTTTAGCAATCTCATCAGTAAATTTGAACTCATTCCAGAGGATAGTAATGAAGGTCTGATCAATATGATCTCTTATTTTCGTTTTTTTCAGAGCTATAGCTTCTTGAATATTTTTTATTAACATTACACTTGACTTAATTTTTTGTTTGCAATTTACTGATTTATTAATTAATTTATTGATTACTCTTTCATTAGTCTCTTGTTGAAATTATCTAACCACCGGGATCTTACTTCCTTATATGTAGAGTTCTCATGTAAGGAATGAAGAAAACTCGATCAGTGAGTTGAGTGACGTTTATTAGTGACTGTGATATATTCTGCCTTCGCAATCCATGCATCTTTTCAATACCTCAAAAAAATAAGAGACAGAAGGCTTGCAATCCCTCCAACCTGGAATCGCCTTTTTTTTTTTTTTTACTGGAAAACAATTGATAGCAGATGGCTGGGCATTTGGAACCCTTCAACTTCGCTTCTTTTATTACATTTATATCCAGACCACCACTAGCTTATAGCACTTCATGTTAAAAAACAAACATTTTGAAACCATCATTGACGTACCTTGTCCCCCTGATGTAACCACTTAGACTTTTAGTTTGTATATTCATGAAGGCATCTAACCTACTTATAAATTTTATAATATGGAATACGGAAATGTAACGTGATGTTTCTTTTGCAGAAGAACCAAGAGATGGCATAAGTGAATCCGAGTTGGTTGCCTTAAGAGACAAAACAAATCGCCATATTAGACTACGAGAGCTTCTACTACAGCACTCAAAGCAAGCCTCTTTGATAGTAATGTGAGTATAGATACTGTTTGTATATGTCTTGCTGAAATATTCTAAAGTTGAAGGTGAAGGTGTTTTCTTTAGTTTTCATTTTGATAGTATTGTCTAGCAGTGTTTATTATCTCATAGAGACTGAACTTTTTTTTTAGTTTTTTCTTCATGTGATATCTTTACCAAAGAGAGCATATATCTCTCTATTTGTTCATTTTTTAAGGCAAAAGATAACTGAAAAATTCTGGATGTTGAGCATTTAGCTTGTTTGAAAGGGTATATAAATTTTTAATGGGATCAAGATTGATCATTCTTGTCAAGGAAGAGCAGTAGACAGAGCCATAATTAAACGTACTTTGCTTTAGTCTAATATGGCAAGCACTCATTTAAAGCTCTGTGAAATCAATGATACCTTAATATAATATAATGATTTTTATCCTCAAAGATAGTTAATTTGTGGTCAGTAACTACACTGAGATATTAAGTTTATACCATATGTACATATTTTATATTTCTTTTTCTTATATCTGTTTCAGGACATTACCAATGCCCGTCGTTGGGACAGTTTCAGCACCCCTATACATGGCTTGGCTCGAAACCATCACGAGAGACATGCCACCTTTCTTATTACTTCGAGGCAATCAGTCATCTGTGCTCACCTTCTATTCATAGATTGTATTTAATGCTCACAAGTGCTAATGGAAGGAGAAGACGTCTTCTCTTTCCACAGGGCACCTCCTCCTTTTTCTTACTGTATACACTGCTTGAGTGATTATCTTGTCAGGTAAAATGTTAGCAAAATTCAGACCAATGTCCTGCAAATTACCAACAATTTAAGATTTAAAAAGGAATAAATAAGTTGTCCCACAAGTTTACAGATGTTATTGAATAATTTAAGGTTCCATAAGGACTATTTAAGGTGTTTCATTGTATATTTGGGTATTATGTGCATTATAGTTATTTACTCATTTGCTTTTGGATATCTGAAAAAGGTTGAAATCCTCTAGTTATATTTTATTTTCATAAATGCTCGTAATTTCATGTTAGTAAGAATCTTAACATATGTGATAGTTTAGTTTTTCTTAAGTATATATAAATATGTGCATTATGGTTACAATATTTACTCATTTGCTTTTGGATATCCTCTGAAAGAGGTTGTAATCCTCTAGTAATAGTTTATTTTCATAAAAGCTCATAATTTCACTTTAGTAAAAATCTTAACATATGTGATAATTTAGTATTTCTTAAGTATATCTAAATTTGAAAATCAACCATTTAATAGATGCTCCTCTCTGGTCAAGTATATACTTTTGGAACCTTATTTCCTCGTTTGGATTATATATATATATATATATATATATATATATATATATATATATATATATATATATATATATATATATATATATATATATATATATATATATATTATTCCCAGTAATGATATTTCAATCTTTATAAAATTTAATGTATTGTGATCTGATCATATAGTCATTTGACCATATTCCTGTCAAAAATTCAAGCCCAGAAAATGTTGCTTTAGATTCATTACTTTGCTCTGTTAAACTTCCACCTTTGTTATGTAAGTTAATAAATGTTAAAATGAGTTTTATTTGGCAATCATACATGAAGTACTGTATTTTGAGTAGGAGACTGATAGTTTTATGAATTTTATAAATTATTTCAAAGCTTTATGACTATAACTCATCAGTTACTCGATTGTAGCCTCGAAATTTGTAATGAAAAGCTGATCATATATGACGGATTTTTCCATGTCTTCTGTACAGTTTTGAGATTATTCTAGAAATAAGTGGTAAAATTCATGTTTCTAATGTTATTTGTATAGCTTTTTATAATATGAAAGGATGATGCAGATTTTTCCACGGCTTTAAAATAAATTCACATGTTTTTAGAGATCCTAAGTAATGATGAGGTCTTCAATACCTACATTCTTGTAAAGTTGTATATGTACAGTATTTGAGAATATATCTTATGAGCATTAACAAGATTCATATTGGTAACAGAAAGAAAAACTGTAATGCTTCTCCAATTACAGGCATGCTTAATATCTCTGAGGGTATATTTAAGGTTTATTATTAATACGTGTCAATATTATTAAGGGACATAGTAGGGACCTAGACTCAGATTACTGTATGGCAGTATTCTCCTGAATTATAAGCATCTGTACTCTACATTTTCCTAACATGTCAGGTCTCATAGATATCATTAATTCATTCTGATTAATATAACTTGCCAGCTGCTATATGAATTAACATGGATATTAAAAATACAGTATTTCGTGCAATTTGGTTTTGTCAATTGGTTGCTCAAAATCACCAAGGTTTTTTCATTGTAAGTGAAAGATTAGTAAGGCAAAATATCATGTGAGACAGAAGTATGTTAACATAGCCCTCTTAGAAATTAAATAATGGACATAGTATGTATATAGAACGTCAGTCTACTTTTTAAAGTACTACATATCTAAAACAATCAGAGGAAAGATATATCTAAAGAAGTGGTTCAAGTGTAGCGAAATTATTTGAGGTTGCATCTTTTGTTGCTTAGTAATGATTGTATAATATTCCAGTGTTTTTTTCTTAATCATAAAACGAGATGTTGACAGAAAAATGAGTAAAGTGGTGTTAACACATATATTTAAAATCGCCTCAACCCCCCTTGTAAGGATTGTGGCTGAAAAAGTGCTAATGTTACTGAAAATATATACTGTATTAATTCTATTATCGTAATTCAGTATATTTTGTCAATTAACCTTTGTCTTTGGGTTTTGAATGCTATCAAGGTCTCGCCGCATGTAAAGAATACTTATATAACAGTTGAGCATCGGAGAGGAATCTATATTTTACACAATGTTCAGAGATAGCATGTTCCAGTTATCACCGTTGAAGAATTACTTTGAGAAACTCTTCTCCTGTGGAGGTACAGTACAAGTTTTTTTGCTGGATGCTATTCTCAACATGAAGTCCTCATTGCTATGGTAGTAAGTTAAGTAAACGAGCTTTTGAATGACATCTTTCATCGTCTGGTTACGAAATAAAGTTTGAAGACACTCTATCACATGAAAAAAAGATGAAAACCAAGAAGTTCCACTTCCAGAAAGGTCTAGATATCTTCTTCCAGGCAACTGTCCTCATCAAAAATTGTTTTATTCTTGCTTTACTTTGGTGCTCCTCCAAGGATTAGAAAGATATGTTGAAAGGGAATATTTATCCATGTAACATTCAAGCAATATATTGCACTTACCAGTTATGCTTTCAAAAACCTTGTGTATCGGATGATAAATATATTATCCTAGAATTAATGTAATGCAAAACTATCATAGGTTATTTCATGTTTGCTTTTATCATGAATAGATCTCTTTCTCATTGTCTTATCCTTACTTTGAACTATATTCTTGTCAAATTTCTAGAACTTATTCTTAAAATGGCTCATGTATATAGATAGTATATAGATAGACCTTATTTTTAAGAAGATATTGTATGTATTGTTTTACCTTGCTATATTTTTCTGTATATAATGTCTTTAGTCAATATCATTATCTTATTATGGAATTATTTTTTAGAATTTTTAGCACATTATATGACGAACCAACTTTCTTTCAGCGTGGCTCTATTTTTTTTCTTTCTCCATTAACTGTGACTGACGCTTTAGCTGTATTGCTCTGTGCTGGGAAAAAAAAAAATCACACTGGGAGTTTTGTCAAATAGACAAGTGAATGTCACTGGTATATAAGCTTATTCAGGTGTTGTAATGAATATCATTAATTTTTATTAATAACGTGTGTATGAGTAATGTATTTATACCTCAAATTTATATGATCATAAGGGTTTAATATATATTTATAAATTATTTTAGCAAAATATTGCATGCTGCATGTTTTAATCATTTCAAAATATGAGGATGAAATTATAATTAATAAGTTTTTTCTTATGCACTGATAGGGTTAAATTTGCTGCTACTCTTATGCACAAATTTGTTTGTGGTCATGCTTAAGTTTATAGCAATCGTTTTGTCTAATGTAGTGCCTATAATTTGTGGGGTTTTGATTTTTTTTAGAATTAAGCATGTGTATATCAGCTTATATACCACCATTATGTAGGGACGTGTGAGTTTGAAGCCATATATCCACCTTTGTTTGGTGAATATCTCTCTCTCTCTCTCTCTCTCTCTCTCTCTCTCTCTCTCTCTCTCTCTCTCTCTCTCTCTCTCTCTCTCTCTCTTTTTACCAGTTTCCCAATTTTACTGCTGTGTGACATAACTGTAACTTTTAAACCTCTGGCTAGTATAGTGGTAATGCACTGGCTTCGTATTCATGAGGTCGGCAGACCAAGCCCCGTCCAGGTAAGAGAGTTTAAGCTGTTTACTGGGAGGTTACTGCTGTGGCTGGGCACAACAGTGGGGGGGTTGGGGCTTGTCCCAGCTGACGTTCTGAGGAGCATCTCAGATGGATATCGAAACTGAAACCTGGCAAGCTCTACCTTTATATATTTGCAATGATTTAGCAAAGTCTCTACAGTCATAATATTTTTTTTTATTAAATTACTACATCATATCTTTATAACTCTTCGTTTGGATATTATATTATTGGAATGATTTTTCTCAGTTAACTTGCAAGTAGAGTATACGGTTTAATCTACTGCCCTGATAAATAAGTATGTTCTGTTCATATGGATCATTAAAGCTTTTACTCTGCATCCCCCTGATTTGCATTGATGACCAAAAGTATGAAAAAGTGTGAATTGATAGCAGCATAAAAGCATGTTTATTAATATTATTATTATTATTATTATTATTATTATTATTATTATTATTATTATTATTATTTTTACACTCATTTTACCATATTTTCAATTGAAATGGCAAGTTACAGAGATGCAAACAGAGTTTGTTATTGCTGACCTCATTTTAAATAAAAGTCTAGTATTTCATTGTTAACAAATTATGGTAAGATTGATTATAATCAGACTATGGATTCTTAAAATAAAGTAGAATTTCATTACGGTATATCAGTATTTTCTTGCTTATAGCGTATCCCTTTGCCTCCCTTTTTCTTCAGATATGGTCACTCTGCTGTCTGAACCTAGGAATGGCGTCATATTAAAGAATGTTTTTTGATGGTGGTGTGAATATTTGCAATATTACAAGAGCTTGTGGACAGGAAATACCTTTGTGAGAAAGACAAAATATATGTGATAATGTTATAGAACTGGGAAGAAATGGAACTGCTTTTGTTTACATGTGC
>JAXCGZ010002383.1:0-37500 GCA_037179515.1 Halocaridina rubra | reverse complement strand
TGGTAAACATAAATTGGATATTTCACGTTATATAAGTATTTGGATGCTTGAAGTTTTATTTACCATAAGATGGAATCCGGCTGTATTTGCATTATTAATTTGGGTGATGATGTCAATGTTTATCCATCCTTAGCTTTAATACAGAACATACTTGAGGCAAGTGGTTACTTTCACACCCGTATTTAGGAAAAATATCAAATATGATTGGGTTAAGATTCGTTTAATGCTCCCTGCCATAACTCTGTATTTCCCAATTTTGAATCGCCATATTCAGGTCTTTTCATCATGTAATATCATTTTTCAGTTCTACTTTCAATTATTTCGTATGAACAGCTAAAGGTAATTTAACAGTTTAGTATCACGGCCGAATTTCGGTTATTTCCCGCATTGAAGAAAAGTTGGCTATTATAACGTTAGGTTAAGAATGGATAAGTTAGGTTAAGAATGGTTAGGTTTTATTATGAATGGTTAGGTTAAGAATTGTCACGTTAGTATTTTGGGTATTTTAACAGTTTAGCCGAAATCCGGCCGTGATACTAAACTGTTAAATTACCCAGTTAAAGAGAGGAGATTTTCCAACCCCTTGCTTATTCCATTCATAATACGCTTTGGGTATTTGGATGTGGAAGTTTTCTATATCATCACCAGATATTTTTCTTATGGATTTCAATATTTTCCACCACTAGGGATATCCCATGTAGCTGCTTTCTTCGACATTAAAAGCCTACAAGAGTCAGTCTTTTTTTTTTTTTTCCCTGTCAGAAGTGTTGATAAATAAAATTATTAATAACGATGATTACTAACATGATGGCTTTAGTTGTAGTGGAAGAATTGAGGCAGAATTATGCAGCTAGGCCTATGCCTAGAATATTCTTGCTTCTCACATGGTTGGCAGTTGTCATAAAATTGCAGAAGTTGACCTTTATCTTTCAATCTTTTTAAAATGTTGGACAGCATGTCCCTACTACTATATATTTTGCTTTAGAAAGCTTATATTTATTTTGAAACACTTATGTTCATCATTGGAATAGGCACAGAAGCTGCAAGTCATTTATGCCTAATTGTGGTAATATTTTCCTTCCAGTATTTTCCGGAATTTGAGAGCCATTTTGCGCATGATCCAGAACATAAATGCAAAGTAGGAGACATTGTATTGATTCAGTAAGTATTTCTTGATATTTTATGTTTCTGGAATCTCATCTCATGAATATGTCTCACCATTAGACCTTCTTTGGTATTGCAAAGGACGGCTGGTGCCATGAGCCAACCTAATACATGATAAGCCACCATGATAGGTACTAGTGTTGGTACCTATAAATTAGACAACTTTTGGTATTGTATTTATTGGTATATGACCTCCAATCTAACATGTACAAGTATCTGACAGATTTTTCTATGGTTTGAGAAGTGCTCCTCTTTACCTAGTGCATTAAAAATTGTATCCTCTACCTTGATATCCATGGAAATTGAAGAATCTTCTGTTTAATATTGCACCTCTTTATACACTATACTTAGGATAGATACTGTCTATACTAGTATATGGCTAGACATTTTGATAGGTTGTACCCCCAGAAATGTATTTTTCAGGTGTATCCTCCACCCTCCCCTTAAAGTAATTTTTTGAGTGTGTATTCTCTAAATTCTAATGTTAAATAATATATCTTCTTACTTCAGGGAATTGCCAGAAAAAATAACCAAAGACATTACTCATTCTATCCTGAAAATTGTGTATCCCTTTGGAGACGTCACCGACCCTATATCCGGAAAAAAGGTCATCAAAGGTGTATATAGGTATGTCTTTTTTTTTTTTAATATACTGTATAGTGATATTATGTTTTGAAATTCATATATATATATATATATATATATATATATATATATAATATTTGTTTTTTCATCACTCAGAGATTGTGCAGGATACAGAAAGGAATTATTTGGCGTAGCCGAGGATGGGTCTGGTGGATTCCAGTATGACAAAGCCCCAGACAGAGGATGGCAAGAAAATAAGAAGGATTTCACTCACAAGGTAAAAGTGCATTTTATTTATATAATTGTTGTTAATGTACAGTATATACTTATTGTATTTATCGACTTAGTGGTGCACCAAAACTGATCATGAAAAACACTTGCGTTTTACGGAAAAAGTCATTTAATTTTGTATTCTTATCTACTCATTAAAGTTATTTTTTGTAAATCTTAAAGTACTTTGATGAGATTACATATGCACAGTATGCTGCATTACTGTTGCAAGTTCTGGACCTGATGCACTCATGTCATATTAAGCTCAGTGCCTTCTAGGTAGTAAAAAATATTTTTAGTAATTAGTGTTACTGTAACCTTTACGAGATATATGATTGCATACTGTGACTGATACAGTTTTGACAAACTAGATAATCCGGATGTCTCAACTTGATCAGCTGTGTGCTGTTTTGGATTTCAGTTTTGCACTTTTAGAAAGTTTTTGTATTTGTTAAGTTTACTTCATCTAAACAAGTGTAACTCTGAACAATATTTAGATTCTGGGCCTCATAAACTTGTTTCTTTGTGTAGAGCTTAGAGGGCGCCAATGCTCAGAGGTTTTTGCCGTATTACTTGATGTAATTACACTTTTTCCAGGAGGGATATATGAAATGGCACGAGTTTGAACCAGGTCACCCTCTGCATGATGATCCCACTGCCACGTAAAATGCTCTACTGTTTGTGTACTGATATCAGGTATCCAGGGCACTGTACATAATTTCTTAATAAACACTGGTAAAGTATAACCTGAATATTGTGGTATCATTAGAACTTAAGAGTTTTATAATCGGTGATATTCATGGGAATATTGGAGAGTTTTGTTTCCTTTGCATTCAGTCTTAGAACATCTTTTATGTTTGCCATTTGGTGGCTTTTCTCCACCTTGGCAGGTTAGAGTAGATTTACTTCCCAGGCAAATTCCTTCAAAATCTGGTGTTTAGTAATCCATGTTGGTTGGAATACAGGCTAGGAGCCTATCCCATGATACTGTTGGACCATATATCAGTTGGAATTGGAAAGTGAAAGATAAGGGTCATAAAATGACCTATTGGTGAAGTGCTGCTTCTACATTTGTCTTAATATGGAATACAAATGTAAGATTATAAGGGACATGAACATAAGAAAGCAATTATAGGAAAAAGGACATGCGAAAGAAGATGAGAAGAGGAAATGCAGCAGTGTCATGAATGTATATAATGTAAGGAATATGGATATAAGAAAGCTTGTAGAAAAAAGAGGAGTGAATGAAAACGGAAATGCAACAGGGTCAAGAAAATAAACTAACCTAAATTCAAATGGTATTGGGTTTTGTGTGTGAGTGAGAAGGGAGTTTTGTTGTTTTACTGTTATATATAGTTTTGTTGTTTTACTGTTATATATATTTTTTAAGATTTGCTTGGCCTTCTAATAAGTAAATTGATATGTATACCGAATAGCAGTTATGATTATATAAAATTTGCTTCTAGGATTTTCATCTGTTAATTCTGTTAACTTCAGTGTCCTCAGAATTCTAGTGGGCTCTTGAATTCTAGAAGTAAAAAAGATTTTTTTGTTGACATTCACTCAAAAGAGCAAAGTGTATGAAAACAATGACAGTACATTAGCACTTTTATATTCTACAGTAACATAACAACTTATCAACATTTTTCACATCTTCTACAGATACAGTTTGTATATATGGCAACAGTGTAATTTATACTGTACAAGAATAGTTACGTAAAACTACTTTTTTAAAAGCCTGACATTGGCACTGTACATGGAATTAACATATATAACAAAAACTTATCTTAAAATAAACCAAGACCATGTTTTGGCCAGAGACTTATAATAGTTTGAGTATTACTATCCGTTCAAAGTTTTCTGATCTGACAACTCCCGTCTTTTATTTAGAAATGGAATATACAATATTTTATCTTTTTTATATAGTAAATAACTGTTTCTTTTTTGATGTCGGCTACCCCCACTTTTAAAGGGGAAACAGCCACGGTATATGTATGTAAGATTCTAGAGTTACTTGGTCAAGCAGTAACAAAAAATTATTCTATATGAGAACCTTTGATATTGTTTGGGGAAAAACAGAATATCACTCTAATTCATTTGCTCCTCTCCTTGAAGCAGCAACTATCAATGTTTTTTTCTCTCCATAATTAGTATATAATGTTAAAAAATTCCTTACAGTAATGGTTAGGTCCGATTGCCTCTTCAAGGCTCGTTTCCTCTAATGCTGCAAAACAGTGTAAACAATATCTTCATGTAAAACTATTAATGAATTAATACATAAACAGTCATTAGTTAGTAAGTAAACGAGACATGGAATTGTTCATTCGCTAGTATATATTGAAATGTAAATAAAGACAGAGACAGTAACTTTACACAAGACATTAAATATTGTACTCAGTCATAAACAGAATGATAATGTCAGTATAAATAAAACTATCATTGGTATATAACCAATGATATGAATGAATTGTAGTCTTGGTAAAACGTTACGCTTATATTTCTTTGCTGTATAGAATATTTAGCATTCATGAAGGGTTAATCTTGAGTACTCATATATTGGCTAAGAAAGCCTCTACATATGTATTCAAACAGACCGTATAGCATTGTAACTATTTATGGTTGTTTGCCCTAGTTATGGTTGTTTGTCCTAGTTATGGTTGTTTGCCCTAGTTAGGTTGTGTGCCATAATTATGGTTGTTTGTCCTGGTTATGGTTGTTTGTCCTAGTTATGGTTGTTTGTCCTAGTTATGGTTGTTTGCCCTAGTTAGGTTGTGTGCCCTAATTATGGTTGTTTGTCCTGGTTATGGTTGTTTGTCCTAGTTACGCTTGTTTATCCTAGTTATAATTTTTTATACTAATGGGTGTTTGCCCTAGTTGGGTTGTTTGTCCAAGTAATGGTTGTTTGTCCTAGTTATGGTGTGGTTATAATGGTAAACCAACTGACATAGCTTATTAAAGAGGGTGGTGAGAGAAAGAATTTGTCATTCCTGGTGCTCAGAGAGAGATTCTGGTTTGTGATTGTGAAAAAGTTATTTTTATTTCGTTGTTTTCAGTCGAAATGAGTTATGACCAGGTGTTGCAAGTCGGTTAGTTATTGATTTCTGCACCATTTAAGAGGATACTGGATTCACCCAAACGGCAAGCAAAGTGATTTTACTACTGTAACGTAACTACAATTGTATCAACATGGGTTTTCTACCTTTCAAGTTATACTCTGTAATATACTTTCGTGACAATGGGCTTAAAATTAACACAATATAATTTATAAGTCAACAAATATGCAATTAACTGTAAAATGAAGAACGAGGTGAGAATTTGCCAAGAATCAAAGTAGAATTATCACTTATTTAAATCAAAAATTATTTCAGTAAACCGTCACCAAAATAATTTGGATCATCTTGGAAACTACAAAAAGTGTTCCTTATGATATTTTAACACTAATTATTTAAATGTTGTGGTCAATGTTTTGTTATTCATATACCATTTACATTATTGAAGAGCTATGCATCATCTTGAAAATATTAAAATTGTATAAACATTAACATAATTTACAATTAAAAATAATTGAATATTACATTAATAATATAAAGCTAAGCATCAAATTTAAAATTACAACAATTGTTCTTAATATTTCATTAAGAATATAAAGTTTATACTATGCTAAGCATCATAATTTGAAAGTGACAGTACTTGTTTACCATATTTTCCTAGTACTATAATACAAAATACTGTATACAAATTTTCTAGTCCGCATTCTTTTTCCATGCAAGACGGAAATTCCATTCGCTTCTGGTCGGGTAATTTTCCCCTCTCTAAAACTAGTTTAAGTTCCCTGCATTTCAGCCTTTATCTACTTTTAAAGTAGAAAAAAAAAGTGTTGAACGTCATGAGATTTAAGTCATGGAATGTATATAAATAGACATAATGCAACACCCACCTGCCTTGTTTCGTGCCTAGAGACACTTTTTTAAAACATTAAAACTTAACAGTATAGATGACTAGATGGAAAGACAGAATTTTGTTACACAATAAGGGGGGTATCAGAACGGGGTCATCTTTAAGAGACCCTCCCAGACTATTATACCCCTAAAAAAAAGTGAATGTGATCAATAAAGCAGTATCTGTGAAAACATCTTAATATACGTTGCTAAGCCACCCATACTTAGGATGGTGATTATCTATAAGCCACAGTAAAGGATATAAATGTTAGTTAATACCCAGCGATATTCCCATTTTTCTTCATTTATAATGTTATAATCACCGTAAGCTAGAGGAATGGCCAAAGTTATTATAAAAAAATTGTTTAATATAGGAAGATATATTGAGGAGGGAGAGGAGAAGGAATTCTGCTTTTGTTCTAAGAAATATAAGTGAATAATATCTGTAACAACATTTGAGGGAGCAAAGATTTGTTATGTCTTTCTCATCTTCATATTTATAAAATGAGAATCTTAATATATAAATAAATCACCAAGTAAACTCTATGATCAAAACACAAGACTGAGGAAGCGAGATTTTGTCGTTCCCTGTTCATCTTCGCCTCTTCAATGAGTTGCTTTGGAACAAGAAAAAGAATCAGTTAGGGAGAGATTGCTTGTATAGTCTTATGGGTGTCTGTTGCAAGAAAAGAAGTTAGGTGAGGGATTATCATCATGCTATTATATTTACAGATACTGCCTTTTTGAAAAAATTTGACTTTATTAGGTTAAAAGTGTACATAGCTTATCTAGCTGAAAAAAGTAATTAAGTACTGCTTATCTGAGATAACGGGATTTTTTCATAAACTTCTTTAAATATTTCTATAAAATATGATACTAATGTAAACATCTCAATGCCAATTTACAAAATTATCCACCGTTTGCCTGGAATCTAGCAGTGATTTTTTTTTTTATTAGGACACTGTATTCTACACTTATCTCCCATTTTTTAGTGTATGAATAGCATTCAACGTAACATAGTTCCTAGTTTCATTTAACACAAAATATATAATGTCCCTTTACAGTGAAGCAAGTAATTAAAATAAAAACTTACCAGGTCCCTTTGACACATCCACAGGAGTTAGCTTTTAGGAAGGTGTTTAGCAGAAAACCTTCAAATAAAAAACAACTTTCAGTCCAGTATATCTTGAGAACGATACATATATAAATTTACAGATAAAACTATCTGATTCTGCACAGCTACACAACCTTAGCAGTTACCTGTTGGGAAGGTATTGCATGGGAAAACTACGCTAAAAGTATCGTTTAGCCAGTAAGTCTTAAAATTACACACACACACACATATATATATATATATATATATATATATATATATATATATATATATATATATATATATATATATATATATATATATATATATATATATATATGGTAGGAGAAATTTATTTTTTCCTACCATTTTATTGTATGTTAACAGTTCAGTATATATATATATATATATATATATATATATATATATATATATATATATATATATATATATATATATATATATATATATATATATATATATATATATATATAATATATATATGTGTGTGTGTGTGTTACATGAGACAAAAAAGTTTTGTTCATATTCTAATGTACTGTTCACATTGTCACCTTTTATCAGGAACTTGAGTTGTAGCCTGGTATATCCAGCAAGGACTTGAACCTTTTACTCTTTTTTCTGATGTGGGATTTCTGAAATAGAGCAAAAGCCAGTTTTAAAAATTGAGGCTGTGATATAAAACCAGCGATTTTTACAATTGTGTTTATTAGAGGTGGACATGACTCAAGGATATATACTCAGCCAGTTAACATAGATTTAATTTTGTATCAGTATACATTTTCTCATGGATTGTCAGAAAGGGCTTTCCTTGAAGGTTGTAAATGATAAAAAGGGGAGTTCACAAACAGCTAGAAACACACTCTAGTTTCACTTTTGAGTAGGAATATTGCAAAACAGGGCTACCCAGCCAGACAGACTAATGCTTTCAGGCTAACTGTCACTTGGTGTATATATGACATATCAGCTGAAATGAGTCTCCCATTTAATATTGATGTTGCACTCCAATGCCTTAAATAAGGTTTGCGTTTACAATCTTGCTGGCATCGTAAAGGTTGCTGGTATAGAGACCGATACCAGATATGTACCATCTATATGACTCGAAGGCTCCATGTATAAGTGCTAGAGAAGAGAGAGAGAGAGAAAAATAGGATGACTTACCTTCTTCCTCTTCAGCAGCGTCCATGATATCTGAGCACCAAATGGAATAACAGATTAAAGACAGGAACCCTAAAGGAAGTCCAAATAGTAGAGCAGTTAAGACAGGATTACCCTGCCACATGTCTTCAAGTGACGACCTTGCATTGTAATAGACACGGTATACTCGAATGGGCCAGGAATCGCCCCCATAAACCTGTACATGAAAAACAGTAGCTTAAGAAGGTAAAAGTGGCAATTGTCAAGATAAAATGGTGTTCTTCAATATTTGAAAACATTACTTGCCTTCTGAAAGCTCGCACCAAGAAAGCAATGAAAAAGACCATTCAATTTCCTTTGTTCAACATTCTTATATAAGCCAATTCTTAAATTCCACCTTCGACATTCCTACGAGTGGTGGTCTGATACAGTCTAAGTGAGGTAGTTTTTACCAATGTTAGCTCACAGTCTTTAGTACAAAACACTGTCACGATAGAAGTAAGAGAGACTTACAGGAGCCGACTGGGCCAAGATAGAATCCAAGAAAACCTCAATTGCAGCAGTTGTAAGATGATGAGGTGGATCCTCGGGCAAATGATGATGCATCGTTGAGGCATTAACAACGAGTAAGGATGGCAGCTGAAGGCGTTCCATGGCAATGCTGTTGGCTAAATCTGGGGTGCCAGTCCATCCAAACTGGAAGTGTCTGTAAATATTGCATAATCATTTGTGTACTAAAGTACACCTAGAAATTAACAAGGAAATACTTATTTTAAGAATGTTAATTTTACGTGGTTTGTTCCTAAGCTATTCTAGTTTGACTTATGCAATGAAAACTTAGAATAATTTTTACCAAGAGGTTTATGTGCATGTTGGCTTGTATTTGTCCATATTTTGTACGAACTGGCTGCAAAAACTTATTGAAAAAGAGCAACTAAATGAACATGCATTCATTAGTTCCCCAAAATAATGTCAAAACCATGGAATAGCCACCCACATCCAGGCTCTGAAACAAAGCTCATACAGACCTGATAGTACCAGCTACCAGTATTGTCATTCTCATATCATTAGTTTGCCATCTAGAGTTCATGAATAGAAACTTTAATATTATCAGTAAGCAGCAGAAAGCCATTATGAAGGGACCAGAGAGATCATTGCTCTTGGTTTGAGAATATAGGTTTGAGTGGTTTGATCTTTACCGTACAGTATATGGTGAGTGTAAGTGTAACTGTGAGTAGAGGATAACGGTCTGAAGAATAGAGGATTTCTTCTGTTCTGATTGTCGGTCATCCCGCCGACTCGGGCAAGAGGGGCTAATGTGTATAAATCAAAACCCCCACAAAAAATCTGACCCAATTTAAAGGGCAATCAGTTAGAGTTAATTTCTTCAAAGTGATGTCGGTAATTTCATTGTTTTTAAAAAGTACAAAAGAAGTATATACAAACTAGGAGAAATCTCATAAAAAAAATCTTCCATCAACTCACTCATGATATTTCTCTCGGTTATTGCGAATGACTGACTCCACCATGTCCTTGAACCTGTAACAGACAAAAATCTGCAATGATTTTCAGAACATTATCATGGCCATCAAAAAATATAAATTACTTAATATAATATAGCACCATATAATTAAAGTAGTTGTATAATTTAGAGCGAATATACATAATAGGTTTTTTGGGTATTAAAGATGAAAAAGCACGAAATGAATTTTGAAAGGAATATCTGCAATGCATTTAACCATTTTGTCATACTTGTTATAATTAAAGTGTAAAGAACTGTTAAATTACTTACATGAGTAATTTTGAAATTACAAGCACTACGCAATAATAGTGGCCATTATTGTTTCATGCACCAGTAGTGCTCTGTATTACTGTACATTTTTGTAAGTACAGCAATATAATATTATGAGAAAGACAAATTATGGGAGATAATATCTGAAGAAAAATTTTGCTTCCTGGATAAAAATTATAAATCTCTACCCTGTGAGGGATGAGTATATGTTTAAGTCAACTGATTGTTATGGACATTTATAACTGAGCCTGATATAATGTTCATGCTTTGGAAGCACTAAGAAGAGAAGGTTGAAAAACAGTATTGAACACTTTCTTTCTGTAGATGGAGAGAAGAAACATGGAGTGTGAAAGTTAGAGAACGAAAAAAAAAAAAAAAATTTTAATGGACAGTTGGCCAGATCCTCTTACCATTTGCTATCTTGTCCTTCTCCCTCACTCTCCTACTCGTTTGGGCTCTTTAATATCCACACAAAGAGGTAAGTGGAATATAGTATTTCCTCATATTATTTGCAAATACATATTTTACATATGTTACTTATTTTTTCCTAAATTTGGTTGTAGATGGAAAGAGATGTTATAGCCCTTGCATAATTTTCCTCAGTTTGGTTGTAGAGGGAAAGAGCTGTCATATCCTTTGCAAATTTTATCCCCAGTTTGGTTGTAAAGGGAAAGAGCTTTACTTTATTACAGATTGTAATGTCTTTGACTGAGGGTCTTGAAGAAATACACAAGTCCCAAGTCTTAAGGGATTGATATTATATTAATGGGGATTGGTCTTTCACTTAGTTTATTCTACCGCACAGTAATATATTTATATTAGGTAGAAGTTGTCAAACTGCTTACAACCACATATGCCATGAACACTTCATACATTTACTTAAGAGCTCATGGGGAAAGCCCAGGATTGGCAGTGATCGTCCTTAGCTCCTCAAGGCTATTCAGCAAGGCAGCTCAGTGAACAACAATAACATCAACCACTTTAACTGCATCCCACGAAAAATACACCAAATTCAATCCTAACTTCACAATGATTTACTTCAAGCCATATAAAAGAAATTTTGTATCAGCCCGAATAACAGCCACTTAAAAGGAATAAATGGAATTAATGCTACAGCTACATACAAAGCCACTATTAAGGAAGGTCCACGACATTACGAGGTATAATCTGATAAGTCATGCTCCAAAATATATTATAGGAAATTATGCTCTATGATTATACAACATAAGAATGGTTTTAGGCTATATAACTGAGAAGGATAATATCTTAATAATAAAGCAACTGTTCTTGAAACAAATAAAAAAACAAGAAGAATAACGGAAATAAAATATATGTACTAGTATATTTAGATTATTAAATATACAGCCTGAATTAAGATTGCGGATATGAGAATGACTGTTACTCAGCCTCTTCCATACTAGTAGAGTAATTCCCTAGAGGAATTTCCCAATAATGAAAAATAATAATGCATATTTGTAATCCCAAATACAAGGATATACAGTATATGTATATCTTTAAACTATATATCTGTATATCTTTAAACCATTCCTCAATCTTTTTCCCTTCTTCTTTTGTCCTACCCATACAATTTTCTTTGGATATCTATCAAATATTATGTTGTGCTAGGCTGTGTCATTGCTAACAGCTCTTAGGTACCGAGATGTACGCGATTCAATGAGGTTTTTCTAACATCCACATTAGAATGTTCATTCTACAGCTTTAAAAAAACAAATCAAAACAAAATTAGTTAAGAGTACCCAACACAGGGAGTTTCTTTGGTTACAGACTCGGCCTCGACAGTGAAAGAAATTAGTACCTGTATAGCAGTACTTTTTATGGATACTGTTATAAAGCCAGTGGCACTAGTGCCGTGCCACTTGTAACTTGTCATATCCCCACAGAATACAAAGAAAAGACTTATGGTACAAGTAAAATATCTAGCTAACAATAGTCAAGCTGAAGGGAATTGCATTATGATTTAAATGATTTTTAGAGGGCCATTGGATCTGGTGAAAATATTTAAATACTGTATAGAAATAGCCACAAAGGTAATGTGCAAACTCAAATTCAAACATGGGTATTATTACTAAAGCAAAAGCAGAGCAGTTATCTATTAAAAAAGGAATTCTACATTTTTTATTTTTTATGCTAAATTTGAGTTTATATGTAATAGTACAGGTACTCCTAGCATGAGCTAATTTATAACTTACTGCTCCTCATCCTCATCAAATTCTTCCTCCTCTTCGCTGAAATTAGGAATGCTTTTGTTAAAAGCTTCTTTCCATGAAGACATAACTCTTGTAGATTTTATAAATATACACAACACAATAAAAACATGTTATCATAGGCAATTCACCAAACTTATCCATTTGGAGTGACTTGTAGCTGGGTTTGTTAACTGGCTTATAATAATAATAATAACAAAAATCCTTCTTCCTCAAGTATCTGTCATGACAGCATTTTACATCTTTGTACAGGGTCTTTGTTTTTAATGAGCCGCCATCACTTGCCTCTGTCGCCTGTCATGTTGGTAACCAGGCCCTTCTCTCTCAAAGATACCAACATGACAGGTGACAAGAGGCAGAGAAAAAAAAACATCAAGAACCATGGATACTCCAAGTAACAAATCCCCATTTGAAACCAGTCAAAAAGCTCAAGCTACAGTTGCTACTTAGCACCCTGTCCCATAGTACACCTTTTTCAAAGATTTAACACAAACGTATTTGAAAAACATAACACAGGAAGCATAAAGCATAATTCCAGCTTAATTGCAGATAATTCTGAACATACTTAACTGGCAACGAGTCACTTACTTGTAGCCGTCGACGTAGTTTTCACTGAAAGAGAAAGTGTAGGTAATGAAAAGCCAAAATCTTCGTTTGCATAGCTTAAATTCTATTAAAGAAGTTCACATTACTTTATTTGTCATGATACTATCCTTCCTGAATTTTAAAAGTACTGAAGAGTCATATAAGGAAACTGTTAATTAGCACAAAGGCACAATATGGGATGAAATTCATAATTTAATAAGCTATGCATAATTATGCTCACATATCACAAAGCCAAGAGAGGATTACAAAATGAACATATAACTTACGCATCCTCGTCAGTGGTGATACGTCCAATCTTATTCTCTTTAACAACAGTGATGACGAGATATTTCTTTACCTAAAAAACAAAATACTGTATGTCCCTCTATGAATAGATCACTTCTTAACAAATACAAAATTTTTTTACATAATGTACTGACAAAGCTGAAAGGCAAGCATATATAAAGGGCCTTGTTTTGGATTGTCTAATGAGGCACTGTATTGGTTTATGACTACATACGTAAGCCTGAGTGAATAAATATGATTAAAGATTACCTTCCAAAGTTGATGAAGATTCCCGTGGGTAACTTTGGCAAACGTGGGGAATCTTTCATGATTAATCCAGTCGGTCAAAGAAGCATTTATTGTAGATTCGTTTTCTGCTATCTCAGTTTCTTCTGGCACTGGAGAACAGAAGAACTGTCAGTTACATTTCTGTTATATTTTTTGTAGCTTCTCTTAGTAACTGTTTGCAGCCCATGCAAGTCAGGGCTAATTTCCAAAGGTACCTATATTTTAAAAGAGCTACATAATCAGATTGGTGTTTTTTTTTTACTCCTCATAGTATACTCATATTTTTAAGCCCCTCTCTTGGTCGACTGTTCTAAGCCTATCCATATCTGCTTAGGCATTCAAAAGGTTCCATGAGGAGCCTAGCTTTTAAAGGAACCACACACAGAAGTTACTATTTCGTTGTTGAATTTATCTAAGAACTACTTTTTAAGACTCGTTTTTATACTAAACATAATTTTACAAATACACCTTAATAACTATACTGTTTGTATTTTCCTCATGTCATACACTAAAAATGTTATACCTTCACCTCAGTACATTTCATTCACTATACAGCATTTTATGTATTTAAAACTTCCTAATCCTATAGATAACTCAAAGCACTGCCAGAGGCCATAGTTTTCCTAACTTTTTCATACGCTTAACAGACCATGCATAATATAATCTAATGTGTTTTTACCATATAAGAATTTATTGATAAATATGTGATATAATGAAATCATACACACAGTTAACAGACAGATTTCCTTGACTTGTGTAACTCTGAACATGAAAAATTATGACAAGCTAAATTATACCTTTATACACAAAAATATATTTACTTTTACCTGGATAGAAGAAGTGCATGTTGTCTTTGAAGACTAAAACAGCTGGGTTGTACTTTAGATCTGTGTACTGAAATTGAATATATATATATATATATATATATATATATATATATATATATATATATATATATATATATATATATATATATATATATATATATAGTAAGGAAGCCCATCAGTGAAACAAAACTTATAAAACTTATAAATGCTTGAGAAGGGATCCAGTTAGGATCCGAAATATAGCATTGTTTTATAAGTTTTGTTTCACTGATGGGCTTCCTTACTATTTAGTGCTGTATGCTAACAGTTTGTACTTATATATATATATATATATATATATATATATATATATATATATATATATATATATATATATATATATATATATATATATATATATATATATATATATATATATATATATATATATATATATATATATATATATATATATATATGGTAGGAAAAGCCCATTAAATAAACCAACGAAAATATATATATATAAAAAGTACTTATTAATTTCGTGACCTAAACTGGTCACCTTCTCAAAGTACTTTGAGAAGGTGACCAGTTTAGGTCACGAAATTAATAAGTACTTTTTATATATATATTTTCGTTGTTTTATTTAATAGGTTTTTCCTACCATTTTAGACTGTATGTTAACAGTTCAGTGTTATTAATATATATATATATATATATATATATATATATATATATATATATATATATATATATATATATATATATATATATATATATATATATATATATATATATATATATATATATATATTATGTTAATACTGAAATATATTGGATATGCAGAATGGTTCATGCAAATATGTACTGCTCCATTCCTATTAGCTACAAAGATAGGAATATTATATATATATTTATAAATATAAACAGATATCTCATATTAAAGAATACAGTATTTAAACATCTGTCTAATATTTTCCTAAACATACCCAGTATAACGTAAATAAAATACTGAAACTTCGCCTAATACTGTCATTAGTATAAACATACATACTGTATATTATTCAATTTACTGCACCCAATATTGCAACAAATATACACAGAGGCAGTCTCGATACTCACTTCACCCATGCATGTAGCGTCAATGGAATAAAAGAAGTGGAATGGCCGGTGTTCTTCTGCTACTTCTCTATACACTTCCTGTCAATAAGATTTTGGCAATAAAAATACAGTACAACTAAATTTATAGGACATATAGCCATACCATTTGCAACATAAAAATTAAGACTGTAATAGTCATAATGCCCCATACTTGGACTACAGAAAATTTCTCAAGGGGTTCATCTTCATTACCAGACCAAAGATTATGTAACTACATGTCTCTAAGCAGATACAAATGCATAAGCAACATCATGCAATTTAAAAGACTTAATAACTTAAACCTTACCCACAGATGTCCTTCTTTGTTGCCAGCATAAATGAAAAATAAATTTAATTTTGTGACCGTATCTTTCAAATGCTGCGGAGATGCCAGGTGTGGGATCGGAGGCGACGACATACGAACAGCATAGTCCACAATGTCATCCCTGAGGCGATCTCCCTTGTACACATGACGCTGATCACCTTTCACGCTGCAAAATTTCCCAAGGTACTGTTATGGAAGTTTTTTGCTATCTCATTTGTCTCTAAAATGCAAAGTTGAATTACTCAGATTATTAAACATTGGAATCCTTTAAGGTACAATGATATCAACACTTTTAAAAGTGACTTGTGAATCCATTTTACATTCAAGTTTTAGGAAGAGGAAGATGATACTCATTCTCTCCTAATCAAGTACCACATACCATATTGTGCTACGTTCATAAACAAATTAATTATGTCTCTTGCATGAACAGAAGCAAATTTTTCACTAGACCTCCCCTACAATTCATACGAGTGCATAAATAAGCCATAAATTTAAGAAAAGTGTTAAGAGTACTGTGTATGTACTTACAACATCACAGTGGGGAATCCTTTAACAACAAATTCTGTTGCCACAGCTGTAAACCTGGTACAATCCACACGTCCAACACGGATATCAGTTCCATACAACGCATGTGCGACATGATTCCAAATGGGTTCAAGTTTCTTGCAATGTCCGCACCATGGAGCGTAGAACTAAGAAGCGATAGAAAACACATTATGTACTGAAGTACAGATGTATAAGTATTACATCACGTAGTAAACTTGCAGCTTTTAGACTACTTTGTAACAGTAAATAATTGAAAGTTTATGAGCTGAAGGTGTTCATGCATAATATCCAAAATATAAAAGTTAACATTACCATTTTATTGCATGATAAACATTTAATCTATAGTGGAATTCAGATAATAATGCACTCACCATAATGAGCCATGGGCTCTCCCCACGAAGTTCCAAGAATCTGTCACTGAGTTCTAGTACCCGATTGGTTGTCTGTCCCAAGGCAAGAACTGAAAGATACAATAATTGCAATAATTATGCAAATAAGGTAATTTATAACCGAATTCTCCTGACAAACTGCTGTGGTCATTCAATGGTAGAGCACACTTTTCAGAAGTTATGAGCCAGATATAGCAGTTTAATTCCAATTGCAGTTATATTAGGAAGGGCATCCAGCCTTAATCCCACATATCAAGCCAAATATTATCCACTCCCCTCCATCGGGACTAATTGTAACAAATTAAATGAACTGTTTATTCTAATGATACAAATACACATTTCCAAAATTTAATCTGTCTTATGCTGGTCTGAGTATGGGTCCAAAAAATATTAATTTTCATTTAATGGCACGAGTTCATGATTCTGAAATTAAGTTATCAGTTTACATCAGGATCTCCCTTTTCTACTAAGGGCTAGGATGGTGCCTTCTTGTGAAAGACTTTCATTTTGGCAAGTGTGAACGATACCCTTTGTGAATCCCCTTTCTAACCTCAGACCATGGCGGTCCACAAACCCGAGATATGACAAATTAGTTGAGTGTGTTACTACTCAGATCCAATTCTAAAACTATATGAACCCCATATATTTATAATGGTACACCTTACAGAAACAGGTGGGTGAATGTATTGTCACTTCATTCCTGTGGTATGAGTAAAGGTGCAAAATATTACTACTGCTTCATGTCAAAGGCTCAAACACATGAATGTACATCTGTCTCATTTTTAAGTACAATTACTGGAAGTCAAGGTACATGAAATTACAAATGTTTCATGATAATGATAAGAGAAAATGAGTGTAAAATGATGTTCCTAACTGTTATGGAGGTACACCTGTAAGTATACCAGTGCCGGCAATGTAAGTACCACATTTAAATGGTCGGAAATTTATCTTCTCTATTAATGGTACCAGTACAAGTACTCAAGAATATCTGTCTTATTATAATGGTACATCCATTATCAAACCGGTGCTGGGAATAACTTCCATAATCTAATAGTACGTATATGGTGCAGTCACTCGAATATTCTTAGTTAGAATGGTACGAGTTCAAGTAACTATATGTCCTATTTGAGTGGTACAAACATAAATATGCTTGTGGCTGATTTATAACTATCTCATTCCAATGGTACATGTACGGTACAGGTGCCAGAAAATGTAGCTACATGTGCAGTACAGGTGTTCGAATATGTATCTTCTTCATTTTAATGGTACGAGTACAGGTGCCATCAGTGGATCGATAAAATGCTATTATGAGAAACATCAATTACAACCATAAAATATTACTATTTACGAATATAAAAAAAGATTATATAGTAGATGATACATTATACATTTTATACATATCGCCATTTATGCTATGAAATGGCTATACAAGGAAAATATTCACCAGAGAAAAAGACCAATAATGTTCTTATGACGTCCATGGTGTTTGTCTTCTGCTAGAGACAGTGTTGTCAGGGAATTGGCTACATTAAGTGGCTATTTCCCGCTAAACTGCTAGTTACTGGCTATTAATTAGATAATTGTGGCCAAAATGGCAATAAAGTTGCCATAGACTTTAGGTAAAAGATACCTAAATGCAGGGAGAGTGGCTGAGTCAAAGCACACAGCCATTCACCAAAAGCCTAAATAGTCTGTGTTGTCTATGGTACGGCGATACTTTGTGGCTATTTCATGCGAAGCCGCTAAGCACTGGCTATAAATTTGATAATTATAGCCATAATAGCTATAAATGACGGACTTAAGATAGATACAAAGGGAGTGGCTGAGTCAAAGCAAACAGCCATTCACAAGAAACCTATGATACGCTTTTCTTTTTAGCTTGACTATATTATATATTCTTTTTTTTCTGTACAGATAACTAATATAAATTTGATTAATTGATTGAAATCATAATTTTAGTTTGTAGCTTTATTGCTGTATTAAATTCTTTATTTTGGTTTAGTTAAATCTACATTGATTTATAATTTATATCTTTAAATCATATTATAAGTTTTTTTTAATCTGATGACAATATAAAATTCTGTATTTTGGCTTAGTTGCATGCATGTTAATTTTATTTATATAATTAAATCATTATTTCTGCTTTTTTCATAATTTAAGTGTAAAATTATTTATTTTTAGCTCAATATTATTCAATTTCATTTGTTACTTTGAATTTCTTGTATCAGGTTGGTCAGTTCCCCTGCTCTCTGCTGTTTTTTATTTTGCTTGATTTGGACTTCTCTAGGATAATAGATATATATTATAGAATTCAATTTCTATATGTTGAAGATAATTTACATTATTTTGTTATTTATCTCAATTTTATTTATGATTATTTTGTTGTGGATTTCGTCTTGTTTTAGCTTCCAAACAAAATAAACATGGAAGAAACACATGCTGCCATAAATAGGCAAATTTTCTCATTTAGGACTTTTGATAACAGGAGAAAATATTCAGAAAATTTTAACTTAAAACTTATATCATACAATATATTAAATGAACACCTTCTATTCAAGTAATATATAGATAAATCCCAAAATAGGCACTTGATATCTTTTTTCTAGGGCTTAATTTGGAACTGAGACTAATGGCATGTTTCATATGGGATTGGGGGCACATTTGTTAGATGAGGTTATGTTAATCTAACCTAGCATAACCTAACCTAACCTAATTAAACCGAGAAATTAAGTCTCGCTACGTTGAAATGACCAAAGTAATCGAACAGGAAACTTTTACACAATCTATGGAAATGTTCAATCCGAAGGAAATTTCCTTAACTCTTCTGGCGGACTGACGGAGTTTCCCCCCTTTGCGTCTCTCTTTAAATGTTGTCGTTGTATTTTGTATTTTGAGTGAAAATGTTGGCCATTAAGGAACTTTTCACCTCAAGTGACACCGGGCAAAAATATAAGGTGAGACTGTGGTTATATTTAATTGAGGATAAGGGATTGACTTCCTTTGATTTGGCTAAATATGGGTGGAGGATGAAATGGTTAAGGTCAGCAGTTTTGGTTAGGGTTTGTCGCCTGTGGATATTAATTTGATTTATTTTGTAATTTTAATCTCGGAAGTTCATAAAATGATGGTTTATGGTGTTTGATGTTTAATTACGTTTGTTTAAACAATATCGATATGCAAGATAGGGGCAAGAACACTTCCTCCGTGTTCCCCTGCGTGTCGTAAATATCCACTAAATGGGATGGCAATTCCCACCTGTGTTTTTTTTTTCCGCAAAGAGACAAGATATTTTAATTTGACTTGAATGTTACGATAATTGTGTATAAAAATTGCTACATGTCGTCTTCTTCCCCTCCCCAAGAAGTGAAAGGGATGTACAAAACATTGAAAAAACGATAAGAAATCACTAAAGTATTAATTTATCACTGTAATTATTTTATCCCTCTCGCACTTACTTTTATCATATAGAAAATTACCAGGACTAGAGGGATGTACTGTGATCTCCTTTAGAATTCCCGTGTTTGCCATGGCAAAGTGGTAGCGTCTGCGACTTTGAGGTGCCAGATCGAGGGTTTGCGGTCCGCTAGGGTCTGAAGTTAGACAGGGCATTCACTCAGCGTAACAAACACACCTGCCAAAACCAAAGTCCTTTGCAGCAAGGCACTGTCCTAACCATTAGTGGAAAAGGGAGTCTGTGGTGTGAAACCGATCACATTCCCAATAGAATTGCTCCTCAGAAGGATGATTATGGCAAAGACGTAATGTAAATTACCTGTCTGGAATATACTTCAGATTTGTATTAAAAAAATCTCTCGCCTATGGGCTTGATCGAATGCTTCTATATTATCTTGCAAGCTCCTTATTGAGTGCTCAGCACAGTAGTGATATTCTTTTGTTTGAAAATTTATTTGAATGATTCTTGCTTTATGTACGTGACTGATGCTGTGGTGCGCATCAAGTTAATAAAACAATAATGCTCAATAATGATATTCCTCTGTTTCAAAATATGTGTGATTCATCTGCTTGACTGAGACTGTGATGTGCAATAAATTAATGAAAAAATCATGTGCTTTGATATCTTTGCAGGTTATCAATTTGTTTGCTAAAAAAGGGACAAACATATTGAAGAAAAAGAAGCTGTGTGAAGTAGAGGCCGAGAACGGAGACCGTCTTGTTGTGAAAGCTCAAAATTCCGGTGTTGTGTCCCGGGTTTTAGTCCAGCAAGATGACATTGTGCAGGATGGGTAAGGCAGAGCTATAGCATTGTAGAACGAGGTGCAATTGATCCCACAAATTTAATTTTGTCTCGTAGCTTGATTAAAGATCTCCAAAATTGTTGTTTTGAAATTTACTGTGCTGTTATGCCCGTTCTTGCTAAAGTTTGAACGGACACTTTATTTTTCTCTTTTTATGAGAATTCTGGTTTGATTCACAAGAATAAATAATGTAAGAATATTAACCTGTCATTATGACAGTATTTATAATGGTTGCATACAATATTAGCAATGCTGAATTTTTTTCCATTTAAAATTTATGACTATGTTTTTCTTGAATTGTAAAGTTCCTTAATGACATTGAAGGATATTTAATAGCATCTTATCTATAGGCATAAATATTTCCTTCCCAATTCATGACATTTCGAAATTTTGTATCAGCTGTTGTTGTTCCGGTTTTACGTCACGGACACCCTTTTCTACCAAGGGCTAGGACGGTTGCCTTCTTGCGAAGGACTTGTTGATACAAATATTATATATGCTATATACAATGTTGTATAAGTAGGATGATGTATACTGAGTTCAGTTGTTCCCAAGTACCTGAAATTTTGTTTACTGAAGCCTTAGTTATACTTAGTCCCACTCCTTATGGCACTGTTGTAGTGTCCCAATTCTTTAAAACTGCTGGAATTTAAGAAACCATTTTAGTCTTTCTTACCTTTTGTTTCATTGCCTTACAATATTACCCCATTTCCCTGAAATTGTTTGTTTTAGTTTTCCACTCCTTTAGTTCAGTTCTGCTACATTAGTGCCCTAGATTACCAAAATTGTTTTTTCTCTTGCTCCTAAATCTATTGAGTCATCAGTACTTATGCTACTTGTGATATCATCTTATATATATCTTCATAAATTCGAATATTTTGTAAGCAGAAGTTGTTGTAATCTAATTATTGAATCTTATTAGGAGTGAGATAATGGAAATTACGGCATGCACCCATCCTGCATTAATGGGTAGTATATGCTGCGACTGTGGCATGGTGTTAGATGATAAAGATATATCCAAAACCGAGTCTGTTAGTATGCTGCATTCTGTACCTGATCTTAAAATCGCTAAAGCGGTAAGTTGTCATATTTTGTACTGTGATATCAGTTTGGTTAATGAATTAAAAGGTTGGTTGTCTCTGTTGATGCTAGTTAGGTCATTTATATGAAATACTTCCTTGCTTAAATTTTTTCAAAATTTACCAATACATCATTCAGAGTACTGTACATCCAAAATGCCATTAGACATTATTTGTCCACCCGCAAATCCTTTTAAGCCCAGCGTAATTTCATTTAGCTTAAATTAACTTAAAATCACCACTTTCATTCGTAATTGCCAAATTAGTACTTCAGTTTTAGGTTCACTAGTTCATTTAGATATCAGCATATGTTATATTTCCTTGTCTACTGAGGCTAAAATAAATAATTAAGGATAATCAGTAATAAGGATAAAATTCTTTTCTATGCAATAAATCAGATAAAAAAATTTCATCTTAATTTACCTATTTATATGGACTTGTTTATATTTTATGTTCACAGGAAGCAGAAAAACTGGGCCAGAAAGACATAACAAATCTGTTGAGTCTTCAGAAGTTGGTGCTTCTGGTAGATTTAGATCAAACGCTTATTCACACCACAAATGACAACATTCCACCAGAACTGAAGGTAACAGGAATCAGTCTTTTATATATATATATATATATATATATATATATATATATATATATATATATATATATATATATATATACACCCTGTATATATATATATATCTATACACCTAGATATATATATATATATATATATATATATATATATATATATATATATATATATATATATATATATATATATATATATATATATATATATATATATATATATATATATATATATATATATATATATATATATATATATATATATATATATACACCCTGTATATATATATATATATATATATATATATATATATATATATATATATATATATATATATATATATATATATATATATATATATATATATATATATATATATATATATATATATATATATATATATATATATATATATATATATATATATATATATATATATATATATATATATATATATATATATATATATATATATATATATATATATATATATATATATATATATATATATATTATGTTGTATATGATTGTTGTGTTATTAAGTTTGCTAACTTGCTTTCATTTTAGTATTAACTGTCTCTTTAAGAGGCCTTGTGTCATTGTAATGATTTACAACTGCTTATTTGTTTTCGGTTGTATCAGATGAAAGAGTTCAAAAACATTAGATGAATACAAAAAATGTAATTAGCCATTTGTTAGATTCGAGGAACTGATATTTGATGAAGTGATTTTAAATGTGAAAATGTATTTTTAGTTATGATTTTATTAATATATTTTGTTTCCTTGCAGGACGTGTACCACTTTCAACTCCATCCCGCCGGACCCTGGTATCACACGAGACTTCGACCACACACCAAAGAATTCCTCGAGAAGATGTCAAAGCTATTCGAGCTCCACATTTGTACCTTTGGTGTTAGAGAATATGCCCATTATATTGCTCATTTCTTAGATCCTGAGGCAAAATTGTTTAGCCAGAGAATACTCTCAAGAAACGAGTGCCTAGATCCCATGTCCAAGAAAGCCAACCTCAAGTATGGTTTTCTTTACTTCTCTGAAGATGTACACTATAATTGTATTCTTGTCAATAAGCATGTGCTAATAGTGTATAACTGTTGTTAATATAGTTCTGTTAATATATTTTAAAGTGTTTCTTGAAAACATTAATTGAAGTTTGTTAACTGTTTTGATATATGGTGTCTTGAATATCTCGTACATTTGAGAATGTATGAAAGTTATTAAATTTTTAATTATATATTTCAGTTCTCTCTTCCCCTGTGGAGACAACTTGGTATGCATCATTGATGATCGAACAGATGTGTGGAATTTCTCTCCTAATGTTGTTCAGGTGGTTCCTTACCATTTCTTCAGACATACGGGTGACATTAACGCTCCTCAAGGTTTACAGAAAAGAGAAAACGATGATCGACAAGGAATCGATTTCAAAACGTTTGGTAAAGACTCGAGTAAGTACTGTATCTCCTTTTGTTTGTGAATCCTTAGATATGTTCAGAAATATTGTAGACACTACCTGTGGTCAATTCGAGTATTGAAGACGTTGACTTACGCAGTCTGTAACTTGGACGTTTGGTGCCATGTCCTAAGTAAATGGTGTCTTATGACTAGAGATTTTGGGTAGTATGTCCCGGGATGGTAGCAACTAACAATATGTAAATAAGATATTAGTGTGCAAAGGTTTTGACACTTCTACCTTCAGCACAGCATGACAGTATCAAAACCTCATTTTAGTATGGCACAGCAAGGGAAGCCGGTCGTAAGTCTTATGGCACCTTGATATAAGGTTAAGTATATTATGCTAATGCTTGTAGAATATGTAAGAAGAAGAAATAGAAAATAAGAAATAAAAGATAGGCATGTAGTCATATTAAGCAAAATTCTGATAAGTAATGTTTTTGGAAAGCAATCACTGTGTACGAGGCAATTTTAGTCTGCTGATTCTCTTTCTTTTTTGTACGATGGTTTAGATAAATGTCTACCATTAAGTAGAAAGCTTGCCTTTTGACCTAAAGTGAGAAAAGTTCATGTGAAAAAAGTTAGAGAACTTGGAATTAAGTTATACAATAATCATTTGTTCCTTTTGTTTTGTAGCCAAGGACACCCTTTCTGGAGATGGAGCAGATGCCAGCGATGAAGAGTTTGATAAGAGGAGCTATAGCTCTGACTCCGACAGCGATAAAGACTCCAAGAAGGACCGCCAGGATGTTGACACTGGGAAAGTAAGCGACGACTCCGCCGTCGACGTAAACACGGACGACGAGAGAAGAGATCTCAAAGAGGACGACGGGAAAGACTTGAAAAAAGTGAACGAGGTTAATTCAGAAAAGCTGTCTGGAGAGGAAGACGAGAAAGCCTCGAAAAAAGAATATAAAAGTAGTAAAGATAAACAGCCTGACAGAGATAAAGATGAAGAAAAAGTGAAAGAAAATGCGGGGAAAGATGAAGATATACAAGATGTTGACGAGGTGGCTAATAGTGATCGTGTTCATAATAAACCTCTAACTAATAATAACGAGAAAGAAAGCAATGTAAAAGTTGAAGAAAACTTAGATGGGGAAAAGTCAAAGGAGAAAAAAACCAAGGCGAAAAATGATGTAGGAAGTGAAAAAGAAACACAGAATGGAGAAGAGAAGAAAACTGGAGCTTTGCAAAGCAATGAAGAAACCAAAAAAGACAATCTAATTGAAGTAAATGATGATGACGATTTCTTGTTGTACCTCGAAGACATACTTGTCAAAATTCATCAAACGTTTTTTCAAGAATACGAGAAGGCCGGGTCACATTCAAGTACCATGCCTGCAAAAGGAGACTCCTTACCTGACCTAAAAAGTCTCGTTCCTAAAGTCCGAAAGGACGTCTTAAAAAGAGTCAACATAGTCTTTTCTGGAGTTGTGCCCCAACAGGTTAAACTCAGAGACTCCAAAGCGTATCAGATTGCTACTTGCTTTGGCGCCTCTGTTTCTGAGAGACTCGTTATTAAAGCAAAAGGTGATGCTGATAGGAACAGCAAGACTCCTTATACAACTCACTTAGTTGCAGCCAACCTCAGTACAGAAAAGGTTCATAGAGCTCGAAGATGTAAATCTATAAAGGTGAGATCCTCTTGAGTATAAGTCTGTTTTATGTAAGTTACAGAGGATTAAAATGGGTTGAAGTAGATTTTGAAGCAAGTGAGAATTTAGAACAAGGAAAGCTGTATGATTCCAAAGAGTGCTGTTGTTTTCATGTTTTGAATCAGAACTGGTATGAAAAAGAAATTTTTTACTTTGGGGATGGAAAATAGAGATTGTATGCATGTCGTGTGTGCATGCCTGTATTTTCGTTGGTAATTGTGAATATGAAAATAATTCAAAGTGGTCTGGACATGTTGTGTGTGTATTTAGTTATGTGTTCGTATGCCAGTCGGTTGAAATTGTTATGTTTTCTATTATCCTTTTTGTGGTATATTAAATTGTATGTTTTTTGTATAAATATTTAGTATTTGCGACTAATATATCTTTGAATATTATTGTTGTCGTATTATGTTTTTTATATGTAGGTTATATTTTCTGCAATCTATTATGAATGGTAAGAAGGAGTAGGTTGACAACTTGAATAATATGAAAATACAACTTTGAAAGGTGCTGTACATAAACGTGACTTCAAGGAGATGTGTATGCTTACTTATGAATTAGTATTATTTTCAAATACCTTGCTGTTTTATTTATTATTTTCTAACTGACCCTTGAGGAAGGTTAAGAATAGCCCATGATATGGTTATATAATAAAATTGAATATAATTTTTCTTTTCAATTTTAGATAGTGACACCAAATTGGCTCTGGAGCTGCGTAGAGAGATGGGAGGTTGTGGAAGAGAGACTCTTTCCCCTCACGAAAGAGACCGAGAAAGACATTCAGAGGCATCCGCCCCATCACTGTTATTGTCCAAACTCCCCCATAATTCATCCCCCCCAAGTAGGTAAGTTTCTGTATTTAACCCAAAAATTTATGTTTGTTATCCTCTTGATAGAATAATTCAGTCACTTCTCAATTCACATTTTGTTTGTAGGCTTAAGTAATGGCTTTCATTCTTATTATTTAGACTTCGAATGTGACATATTGTGTGAACGATGTACTTCTTTCTATTCTTCAGATTATTATCTATTAGCGAGCATGTATTTTGCTCGACCAATATACTTATCCTTCCTTTTTACCTCTTCCTGAGGTAGTTCCTTAAGGCTAATAAAAGATTCTTACCTGGACTATCTCATCACGTAAAGTTTTTATTAGCTGTGATTAGAAGTATTATTAAAAGTGCTTTTGTAGCATACTATGTACAAACACCAGTGAATGATTAAGAAATATTTTCTAAATTGAACGAAGTTGGAAAATTTAGATTTTATTTCTTGCTCTACATCCCTGTTTGCTTGTTATAGTAGTAAGAAATCAACCATATACAGTTTTTGTAGGATGTGGATATCCATTTTAGCCTCATATGATATAAAATTTACAGTTTGCTACAAAAAATTCAGTATGAAAATTTTGATGCCTTACAGTAAATTTCCTATTTATTTTGATGTTATAGAGATACTGAGTTGGTACTGAGGCCTGGTTTAGGAATATATAGGAGTTAGTTTGAACTTGTGTACCACATAAAACATGCAGAAGATTGGCTTTTAGTGAACAATCATGATAAAACAAATGAAGGATTAATTTTGTTGTCATGCCTGTATTTTTTCTTGCTTTGGTTGTGGTCATCCATATGACCAGGAGGAGAAAGCAGGATGTATGGAAAAAATGACTCTGATTAATGTAGTTTTATTTAGAATTGTCCGTAACCTACAAAATATTAACTTCTTTTGTAGACGAGATACCAGGTCCAAGCAGTCGTATGAGAACACCCAGCGGCACTCTATTAGAAGGGGTCAATCCTTTATTATTCTTTAGCCCTGATGATAAGAATAGTATGACCAGCGAAGTAGACATGTTATTGAGTGATGAAGGTGGAGATAACAATGGTTAGTAATTGCATATTACCGTAACTTTTATTAATTTTGGTTAATGTCAGATACTGAAAAATGGTGGACGAAGTTGATTTTTGGTTATAGACTCAAATGATTAATTAATGAGTTTTATTGACTTTTGACATTTTTTGATTACTATCTTTTAGGTTAGCTGATGTGTGACTGTATCATGTTTAATTTAACATAGGAATACATTATTTAAGCTTTAAAATGACGTATTTTCGTGTTTTATCATTTTCACTTAGACACGTCCACTTACGACAACAGTGAGAGTGAGTCTGACGAAGATGATGATGATGATGATGATAGTGAACCGTCTAGAAAGAAACATCGAGGGTTGGATGTCAAAAATATCGATAATCAGAGCAGTAGCAGCAGCGATAGGCAGAGCGAAGATGATGATGAGGACGATGACGACCTTCCCAGTAAAGTGTTCCGAGAAGGAGGAGGCTTGCCTAGCGATGACAGTGACGAAGGTGTTACCGATGAAGATGATCTCAGTCGAATGGGTGCTGATCTTGAAAGCCTTTTGAATTAAGAACGTGACTGATAGTACCATTTTAGTACAGTTTTACCTGATGATGTACAGATGGTAATACTTGTATCGGATGCTGAAATTACAATTATGTACGTTGACGATAGCACACCTGGTTGTAACCGATAATAATGGCAGTACAATTTGTGTAATGATGTGAGTAAAACTTGTGATAACTCCATTTGGTGAAGGTAGTTACTGATTCTCAATGGTGATAATGCATTTGGTAACAAATGCTTCAGCTGACTGCAGTACAGTTTACTTGATAATAACTTTACAACTTGCGATGACTGCATTGGATGGGGGCATCACTGTTTCACGAAAGTGATTGTGCAGTTGGCATTTATTCCATCTGATGATGGCAGGACAGAATATCTGATGATATCAATACAGGTAGTGATGATAACCAAACAGCTTTATGACGATAATAGTACAACTAGTAAAAATGCAGTTGATGTTAAATGCATTATATAAAGTCGGTGCAGTTGTAAACGATGATGGTTGTACAGCTAGTAATAATTCCATCTCATTATGGCTGTACAATGTGCGATTCCTGCGTTTGATGATGATAGTACTGTATTGTTTTGTGGTATTAAGAGTACAACTGGTAATAACTGTGTCAGACGATGGCGGTAGATTGAATATGACATTATATTGGATGTCAAGAGATACTACTAATGACAGTACATTTAAAGTACAAATTCCTTTTATACAAAATCGCAGATGGCTTTCAATTGGAGATTCCCTAGCAGTTTCGAAATTTATTTGCGATGGTATCATCGTTGGTTTTTAAGTAAGCAAAAGTTATTTAATTAATTTTGCATTTGGCTTCAATTGTACATACCGTGTAGTATTTAATATGTGTACATCATTTTCACCTTTTATGGTAAGTTTTATCTGTTGGGAAAGTCCCTTTTGGAAGTCCAGTTGTGATCGTTTTCTTGCAAGCTTCAAGCTTGTTCTTTCATTTCATAATATGATATTAAAAGATTTTATTTTTTAATACGCTTGCAGCAAGTATTTAAATTTGATTTCATATGGGCATGTAGCCCATGGCACAGCCGCCCATTGCTATACTACAACTGAAGGATTTTTAAACTTCAATAAGACTGTCCAGGACAGTTTGATGTGAGGTATTACTTCAGTTACGGTTCTTTTTTTATGCCTACTTCAACACTGTATATTTTTGGATATTCATTACACACCTCTTATTATCCCTTCACTTCTGGCAATTCATTACACTCTCCATCTCTGTTTCTCTTTACTTTATGTATTCTTCGTACCCAGGCCTGATGAGGGCTGTTTTATTTTATTATTATTTTTTTTTTGGCCCTTCCTGGTGTCAAAATAAATAAAAAAAAAGTAGTATATAGTATTCAAGAAGGGGGATGAAGATTAGCTATGGTTAAAAAGCTGTTAAAATTTTATTTTTGTTATAATTCTTCTTTGTGAAGTTACATTTTTAGAGAGCTTTTTGCAAATATAAAGTAACATGGACTATAATAGACCCCTATACTTTAACTGGTTGTGAGGCAAAGTGTCAAAACTGTGGATACTGCAAGTGCCATTTTGAATTTCGTAATGAGATCATGTATTAGGCTCTTTAACATTACTTGTGTGGCATTTGGCTATACATTGGTCAGAATGGGCCCTGTTTGGTATCCTCTTCAAGGTCACATATGAACCGAAATACTGAATGTTTTATTGTGATATTTTGTACAGGATTTTAAATGAAACTAGACATTTTTTAAATATATTCCAAATGCTTCTTCCAGTTCTTACAAGGGCAATGTTTTTATTGAACTTTTAGTTCATATTAAATAAAGCTCATACTGTTGACCTTTTTCTAAATCCTTCAGTTAGGTTATTAATAGATACGCTTATTTTAAATACTTATTGGACATTTTAGGGCATTATATCCTTTTTAGTATCATTAGGGCATTTGAGAGACGTACATAATGCTAAAACTTTTAATATCCATTTTGTGCTTTTCATTTTTGTAATAACCTTTTTATTGACATTATATATAAGTTAATTGGATAGATTCCAATTAAAAAGAGTTTCCAAGAAAATGTTGTAATTATTCCTATATTCAGCAAAGTGGATATTTTATACAGCACTAAGGTAGAGAAAAAGAATTATATGCCAACCCAGTCTTTGTTGTTCTTAAGCTGCTTGGCCTAACCGCCCCATGTCCTGAGTAAGGCCACATCTGATTCCGGGCTTTCTCACAGTCTCAGTGAGCGTATATTGTGTTGCTGGGTTATGTGGTTGTGTGCAGGTTAACTTTCCATAACGTTATTTATTCTATGAGGTGACATGTTACATCATGGGCAGACATCTGATGGAATCATCCAGCCACATTCGATACCTGAGAATGGCTGGTGCTAACATGGCAACCTGATCAGATGGACTCTGTCCTCACAGGGATGGTAGGACTCTGAAGGATAGATGTTGAGAGGCTGTGCATTGACTTGTGTTTTTATTGAGTGACTGGATGGAACGGTGATTTATATGGGTAATAATATGAATGTGGAGGTTGGTTTGGGGTGGGCGAGGGGGAAAGTTATGACGGTATTTGTATGTAATATTGTGTGCTAGGTAGGTTTTTTAAAGTTACTTGGTGTGTGTGGTTGTGGTTGTTCTGCCATGTAGTATAGTGGGTGATGTAAGCTTATTGAGACTGCACCAAGTATATGTGTACCTTTCATGTCAAGGTGGTCTTTAACTGTTAAGACTAATTTCCTGGTGTAAGTGGAGTGAGAACCTGATGGAATTTTTGAACCATGTATTGCATGAAAAATTTTATCAGTGATATGCTTCCATATTCTTTTTTCCCCCTTTTCAGTATATTTCTGATGCTCTGAAGGACCTATTGGAACTCGTATATGTTTATACATTACAAAATTATCTGTATGAATAGAAGCAGTGAAAATCAACATAGTCTCGTCGTGGTCCATGTCTGCATCATTTATTATTACTGATATGAAATTAAAACATCCGTAAAAATATAAATATATAACATACTGGTGCTCAGAGATTGTTGTCTCCTTTAACTTGAGGCTGGAGATTATTACCAGGATATGTAGTTAGAACTGATCCATGCAGGAATAGTTTATAAATTATCTCATTTTCTTTCATTGTGGAATACGGGTAGCATCAAGTATTAAATATTTAGATATTTGCTAAGTAGAGAACGTACTTTGTTTCAAAGTAATTACACAATGTTTCAGGAAACAAAGGTATGTATGAGGACTTATTTTTCTTATATGGGGTAAGTCCTTAGGATAATTTTTTTTCTTGAGCAATTACACCATTCCATGGTGTAAGGACAACAAAGGCATTTATGTGGTTGTTGCAGTGTGTACTAATTACATCTTAAAAAGAGAGGTAATATTTATATACAATATAATTCCATATGCTGCAGGAGCTACAAGATGGCCACAACCTTAACAAAAACATCCGAAGCAGCCTCATCTTGTCAGTTTCTTTCGTATAATAGGTCTTAGAAGGGGATTTTTATTACGTCTCATTTCTTGATCCCCTTTAGTCGCCTCCTACAGCATGTAAATTAATACGATACTTGAACTCGCCTCTTCGCCAACAGAGAGGAATACACAATAAATTAATAAGATAAGATAAATTGTTAAAATGATAAAGCTTAATTTTTTTTTTTACTTTAACGATAGTAAGAATTACTACAAAAATCTAAAGTTAAAAATGACACTTTATCAGCTCTGAAAATAATAAAAAAAATGATGGTATAAATTTAATTGTGACTCAAATATATATATATATATATATATATATATATATATATATATATATATATATATATATATATATATATATATATATATAATTTTTTTTTTTTTTTTTTTTTTTTTTTTCGTCTCCGTATCATTTATATAGTAACAACTGGTATGTATGTAATAGAGATTAATTTAAGTCATTTAATTCGTATATATTTCAAGAGACAAAATGTCATTTAATTAGTTCATGCGCATGCGCGATAATTTGTTGACAAACAAACACCTGTTTCTCTAGGGAGAAGACGTCAAAACGTCAAGTCTTAATATTTTAGTGTTTTATTCACGTTTTTCGTGGTTTATTGACGTAATAACGTGTTTTATGACAGTGTATATTCGTATTTTAACACTACTACGCGTGTTTGTTTAAAAAGTGATTTATTTTCTGTTTAATTAAACTTTGAAATATAGATTGAAAAATTGCTCTGCAATAAACGATCTTTCTCCACAACTGAATTAAGGTAAAATTGAAGTTAATTAGTCGTTAATTATGAGTAAATGTTAACATTCACAACGCCAATTAGCAAAATATAATTAAATGTATATTTGGTTAAGTTGGCTCGTAATCACCAATTTTCCTAGTTTTAGAAATTTTTCTGCATTTACTTCACCCGCAGGGGTGTGAAAGTAAATATTTACCTCAATTTGTTATTTTACTCTTTTCAAATTCACACTTCACTAGGTTCAGTAAGTTTTATTTATACACAACCTTACGGTATTGTGAACTAGTAACCTACTTATGTCAATGTAGGTTTAAGGTAAACATGTTTGCAAATATTAAGGGAACCGTGCATGGATTTTTTTTTTTTTTTTTTTTAAAGATTAACCTAACCCTTGACAAAAAGTAGGATAGTTGTTTACTTTCACACCCTTAACGAGTAAAAAAAAGGCAATGAATAAATATGTAAAAAATGGCAGTAATTCCACTTATCAGCTACACATTTCTTAACCCGGGATGCACTTAACTAACCTAATCTTATGTAATATTAACATAACTTTATTCTGACTGGGGGTGTGAAAGTAAGTATTTATCCAGAAATTATAGTTAGATGTTTGTGTCAAAGTTAAAGGAACCGCTCTAGTGTATGTGCAAGAGTGCTTGTCTTGGGAGGTGATTTACCCATGTTTGAGCCCATAGCGTGGCAGTGGGAAGGGCATCCACCCTTAATTCCCCAGTTCCAACCGATCTCTGTTCACCCCAAAGTTAATGTGCGACTATTAACCTTACCTTTGAAAGAAAGAGATTTTTTGGATTGAACCAATAATATTTGGTACAATTAGGCGTACTTAAGTCTATCTAGATACTAAAAGCACTTGTTATATTATTTTCACCTTTTCATTTGGTTAAGTTAGGTTATTTTAGGTTATATTGTAATCGAGATTTTGGTTTCTTTCATCCTGTAACTTTTTAGGCCTTTTTTTCCCGCAGACAAATTAGTATTTGACATCCACTTTTCTGCTCAGAATAATAAAAATAATTTAAAAACTTGTATTAAAAATTAGTTTTTTGTTGTTGTTGTTGCAGTGTATAATAAGATAATAGTGAATATAATTCAGTTTGCTTCAGTATAGAATTACACTGTGTGACTCCTCAAAGGGGGATCTGCTTCCCTATATGCCCCCTTGTAATGCGGTAGTTTAGATACAGTATATACGTATGATTTTTCATTAAATACAGTGTATTTATATTAGTCTGCTCATTTACGCAATACAGTATTTTACTTTCCCTTAATTAGGTATGTATTGGCTTATATTTTGGGGCAGAGGCTGTCAGGAATTAGATAGAACAACTAAAAACCTTTTGCATTGACTATGTATGGAGTGGCAAACTTTTAATTTTTGATTAAGTTACTGGTTTACAGTGGTGCATATTGCTGGCGAAGTGTTTAGTGATTGTATATGTCCTAGTGGAGTTCAGAAGCAGTTTCCTGGTGGGGATTTGGTAACAGTAAAAATTAATCTATATTTATATTTATCAGGGTTTTCATTTGGTAAATACCTGTTATTTACTTTCACATATACAACTGGTGAAATTGAAATACATAACACTGAAAAAAATGTCCAAAAGAACGAAAAAATTTTCCACTTATCAACGTATTTCTTAACTAGGGGTAAACTAACCCAAAGAATCTTAACATTATAATAAATCTGATTGTTTTTTTCCTAAATTAGGGTGCAGTAGTAAGCATATATATTTTTGCTTTTGCCATTATTTTGGGTACTTAGCATAACTGGCTTGTATTACTTATGACCAATGTTAGGGATTATTTCACAGTTTCCATTGTTGTTTGTTTAGGTTTGAAAATGTTTATATGTATAGATATTATTGTATATCATACATTATTACCAGTATGATGGTCTTGGCTGTGCTGAGAGGCTCAAAAGTTGCTTTTTAGTTAGGAACAAGACTAATGATATAAGAAGGTTATTTTAACTTCCTTTAGGCCACTTTAGATTAGTCAAATAGATTTTAGTAATTGCGATTAACTTTTTTTTTGTGCGGATAATTGCAGGGGTTCGATTCTGCTTTGGGGCGAAAGAAAGGGCATCCAGCTTTAATCCCCCCAACTTCAAACACATTTATGGCCACCCCCATGCAAATGGAGACTAGTAATGATAGACATAATAGCAAACAAAAATAATAATAATATGAATCTTGGGGACTGCACATACACTCTTAAAAAATAAAATATTTGTTGAAAATTTGGTACAAGTGTCAATTTGCTGTGCTTGATTGAAATCGGCCAAATGATTCTCAGATAATTTTTAATTTTTATTATTTTATCTAAGAATTACGGTATGTTGTCTAAGAATTTAATACTAAATATAATGGAGTATACTGCTGTATAGAATTACACTGCATGCCTCCTCAAATAGTATTTTGTGAAATCCCATTGAATCATGTGCGTTCACTATTGTATTACAGTGCTTGTTACTGATATTTTAACATGTATCCAAACCAGTTTTTTTTAAGATATACATGCTATTTGTATGTTTATATAATTAGTTCCAGTGGATTATACGCATTATACAAGTAGTGATCAGTCATTTGTTTGTTCATATGATTAAATTTTGTTGCAAGCGTAGTATAAAACCTTATACAGTCTTCATAGATTAGCAAGTAGTGCACTCATTGCGGTAAATGTATTAATACAGTTTTATGAAAGACATTTTGCACTGAGGTCTCCTATCTTTTTGGGGTAAGCACAGTATATTTACACAGTAATATTGAAGAAATTTCATATTGAGGCCGGCCTTCATTGTTAAAAATTTAGGCATTTTGTTTTAAGTCTAATTTCCTTTTGGGGAATTTTATAACACAGAATTATCAAAGATATAATACCTTGATGCGAATTTATGAGTATAGCTTTATTGAATAAGTTTTACATTGAGGAGAGCAATTGTTATTGTAAGTAAATGAGTACACTATTGTTAAAAAATTATTTTCTAGCATAATGTGGGGGCGATATGACCGTACAAATTTAGATTTTTCACTCAGAATGACAGAAGCTGCACTTTGGGAACATTGCTAAAGCATATGTTATTTAATATTTCTATTGTCTTTCAGTAACAAGCACAAGAATTAAGCCTTTATCAGAATTTACATTATGAGAGAAAATTCCAACGAGTCGTTTTTTTGCTTTTAACTGACACTCCTCATATTAGCACTACTTTTGAATGGATTTACTACGGTATCTGTTGCTGCACAGCTGTGAATATCACTGTGGATGATAAGCATATCCTGTCTGGTTATTATTATTGTAATAATATATATATATATATATATATATATATATATATATATATATATATATATATATATATATATATATATATATATATATATATATATATATATATATATATATATATATATATATTATATATATATATATTATATATATATTATATATATATATATATATATATATATATATATTATATTATATATATATATTATATATATATATATATATATATATATTATATATATATATATATATATATATATATATATATATATATATATATATATATATATATATATATATTATATATATATATATATATATATATATTATATATATATATATATATATATATATATATATATATATATATATATATATATATATATATATATATATATATATATTATATATATATATATATATATATATATATATATATATATATTATATATATATATATATATATATATATATATATATATATATATATATATATATATATATATATATATATATATATATATATATATATATATATATATCCTCAGATACTTAACATGTTTACATGTCTTTGTCACTTCATATTTTTCCTTTTGAAATTAGCAGTGAACTTTGCATTCTTAGCAATAAATACCATAAGCAGTAATTGAGTTAATATAATATGCTGTACAGGCCTATTTGCGTTAGGAATAATAGCAGATATGAAATTAAATAGGTAAGACTGCAATATATTTATTAGAAATAAGAAAAATGAATTTATCTATAATGATAAACGAGATAGAATAATATTCACTTAATATTTGTCATATTAACCATGTTTTAAAGTGTCACTTTACTCTTGAGTTCTTTTTTTTTTATAATACGATGCCACTTTGTGCCAAACTAGTAGAATTTCCACTACTTAATTAAAAGGTTCGAGGCACCTTCATGATTCCCATAATGACCTAAGTTTTTCTATTGGTTGTGTAAGGAAAACAAGGGTTGATTTCTCCCTCTTCCAACATCATGAATATCATATCCCTCTTATATATCTCTGACGATCCAAAGGCATCCAAAGGTGGAACATCTTCCAGGAGTACATTTCTGAGAGGGCTGCTGTTCATACAATTCATGAAAGATTGGAATATTTTATTCACCCTGGTGTCAGCATTACACCTTTTAAAAAAATCAAGCCATGAGAGAAGTTCCTAAAAGAGAGTAAGTGAACATGGACATTTAATAGTGTGTGCTCATTTCCTAGCTCCAGCAGGTAGATGAGAGGTTTTTCTCGTTACCTGCTATTTTATGTGGGCGAAAATATGAATTATTTTTGCCATACTGCCTGAAATACACATCAGAGACACCTGCTATTGCACACTAGGGCGTATGAAGATGGGATATTTTAACCCTACTGTTAGGGATGCACTTTTAGTTGCTTACAGGAATATTTTTACCCTTTTGCCAGGGATGCACTTTACAGTTGCTGTTACATGCAGTACATCCCTAAAGAGGTGTACTTGGTCGTTGCCTGCTTTTAAATACAAAGGGCATAAAAGGGTGACACTTTTTCATCCTCTCTCAACGGATACATTGTAGGCGTCTGTACAACTCACAGGGCCTGTGCGGGTGGAATCCTTTTTCCGCATGAACTTCAGTAGTAAAGGATATTCCTTTTAGTAGTTTCCTACAGTGCACAGGGGATATGAGGGTGGTATTATATCTCCAATACCAGAAATATTACTTTAGTCAGTCTATACCAGTGGTTCTTAACCTTTTTTAGTATATGCACCCTTTTTCAAATCAGCCCTCAGTTCTCGCACCCCCTGATTGCTGAAATACAAAAAAATGCTAAAAATACAAAGTTGATGTGATGTGTATTAATAACAAAACCACGCTTTATTTT
>JAXCGZ010002382.1:5000-62932 GCA_037179515.1 Halocaridina rubra | reverse complement strand
GTGTGTGTACTAAGGAAGCCATCAGTGAAACAACAGAAAATAACGCTATACTACGGGTCCTAAGTGGACCCCTTCTCAAGCACAAGTGATAACATAATGGATTGTCCCTGTTGTTTCACTGATGGGTTTCCTTACTATTTAACGATGTCAAGTCAAAAGATATCATGCTTCAAATATCTCATTTGAATAGATTGTAATATATTTTATTTCTTTACCAGATAAGGACCTTAAGAATATGATGGCGAGAGTGGAGACGGGAGTGGAAGGCGTGATCGAATTCAACGAATTTCTACAGATGATGAGCAAGAAGATGAAGGACACGAGCAACCAAGACGAACTCAAAGAGGCTTTCAAGTAAGTCACAGTAGCCGGTTGATGATTATATCGTAAACCTTGTATGGCCAGATTAAAAACTAATGTGTTACTCCGATAAGAAAAAAAAAGAAATTTCATTTTACTACAATATACGTAACTTGGGTAAAAAAAAAAATATAAAACTTAGTTTTAGCATCTGTTACTTTGGTCGAAAAAAAATCACTTTATTGCAATGAGTTATTTATGTAAAAGAAGACGAAAAAAATCACTTTATTGCAATGAGTTATTTATGTAAAAGAAGACAAGTTCTCATTTTACTGCCATATGTGTTACCTGGGGAAAAATATAAGATTTTATTTCACTGCAATATGAGTTACTTGGATGAAATATATAATTTTTCATTTTAATATGGGTCTACCACACGAGGAACACAACGCCACTACCTTCTCTTTATCCCAAAGGGGTTGTGGGGATATGAATCTGTACTTGTATTTTATGCAAGCTGAATGTGGGACTTCATAGGTGGGAGGGAGCTTAAAACTTAGTCCCTATATTTCTTTACCAACATGGAGTTTGTTTCAGTCTTAGAGAGAGAGAGATGAATTTTTATTTTTCTCTTTCCGGGATGAGTTTACAAAACAATATTATTATTATTATTATTATTATTATTATTATTATTATTATTATTATTATTATTATTATTATTATTATTATTATTATTATTATTATCAGCAAATCTGTCTTTAAAAAGCACATTAATAAAATAACCGAATAATTCTACAAATAATTCGAATAACACATTACCTTCTCTCTTACCCCCCCCCAAAAAAAAGTCAGAGAATTGGCCTATAAAACTAAGAATCAAAATGACAATAGGCTTTATGTCAAAACATTCTTTCTAAATCTATACAATACGGACCTTAAGATAATTAAATTAACTGACTAAATAACCATTCATTCTAATATGCAACTGTATGATACTCAGAAGAATGAAGATAAAATTGAAAGAAAAAATCTTATAAAATCAGTACTTCCATGTGCAACTCTACGATACTATGATGAACCAAAATAACGAAAAAAAAAAATACATGTCGGTATACCAGTAATAATTTTTTGCCAAAATAATGAAATATAAAACTCTGCCTAGTATTCCCATATAAAATAAAAGTCTGCATATTGCTAAATAATATCACAAAAACAAATACAGTAATTGATATTCGGTGAAATGAGCTGGCTCAAAGCAGCGAAGGCAACCCGTCATAAACAAGGCAATTTACCAAACACTCACTCGTTATTATATATATATATATATATATATATATATATATATATATATATATATATATATATATATATATATATATATATATATATATATATATATATATATATATATATATATACACAAGTATATAGTATAAGAATATAAACACTTGGTTTAATTATTCGTAATTACAGCAGACATTAGAGAGAGCACACTTATCACAACACAGAGTAGACACTTTAAAACCTACCATATTTTTATCTTATACTTTAACAAATTAAACACTCACACTGGACAAGAAATTTTGGACTGTATGTCAGTATATATGTTCGTTTACCTAATTTCCAAAGCTGTCACGTAATCGCCAAGATCAACCCCCTCATGTGGGTAATCTATACCTTTGCTATGATGCAGTATACGGTATTGTCACGATTTTTCACAATTTATAATATACATGTGGGCCTTGAACATATATACAATAGATAAATATTTACTTTCACAACCCCAACGAATTGATAAGACATATAAGAAATATCCAAAACAAAAAACAATTACATCAAGTATCGCTTACCTGGGGGTGAACTAACCTAACCTTACCAACTTAATTAAACCTAAGCTAGTAATAAAATCAATTTAATGAAATTTTTACTTAAACGGGGGTGAGAAAATAAGCATTTACCTTAGAATCTACAATTAAGCATTGAATTGTAGAAGCCATTTTCCATTACTATAAGTACTCTTCTAAAAATGAAATATGATGTTAAAATAATAACTTATCCTTTCTAAGCTCATATACATTCCACGGTTTTCCACGATTAATAATAACTATTATTGGGGACTGGGGGGGGGGGTTACACATAAAATCTGTAATCGAAAAATGATATATACAAAACCTATTCTATCTGTATAACTATTACAATAATAATACTGAAGCCGGCAATGGAAACCTATCTCAACAGTTGAACACGGGCACTTATCTCACCTCCACAACACTCAAAACTAGATTACATAATACAAAAAGCAATAGTGAATTATGAATAAAACTGTATTTGTGAATAATGATTTGCGATAAAAATTATAAATATAACCTGCATAACTAAAAAATACTACGATTTTAATTGAATACCTAACAAATATATTTGAGTATCAGTCAAGTTTTTTTTTTCCTTTTCTTCAAGTTTAACGTTCTTTCATCACTAATTTGACATATTACACTCCTTCATTTTTTTCTTACCTTATATACTTGCTTGATAACCGTTTAAAATAATTAAATCTTGGCAGCACAGGATAAATCACAAATATCACAGAAAAAAAATTAGACACACACACAGTATTGCTTAATGCACGCGTATGTTGTTATCGTGACAACAAATGTCAAACTCTTCTTCTGCCATAAAAAATAATCAAGAATTTACCCAATGTTGAAAATTTGTCTTACAAGACAATAATATATCAGTATTTATTTATATTCTCCTCAAAGTGCGCCGATAAACTTATTAATATAAAAAATACATGAAAATAGAATATTTAAACATTGATATTATCCTATGTAGTGTAAATATGTCATTTTTGTAAACAAGACCTTACCAAACTATACTGATAAAGCAAATGAAAGACTTGGTCATCTAAAGGCAGGAATTTAATGTTTGCATTTAATCTTACCTGTCTATAGCCAGCAGCCACATCTTACTTTTTTATTTTTCAGGGTCTTTGATAAAAGCAATCCCCTACACCACACTGTATTTATTATTTTGCGCGGTCTTAGATAAAAGCAATTTTCTCAGCCACATTGTATGCATCATGTTGAGGATTTTTTTTTTTTATTAAAGGAAGCCCCCAACTATATTATATTTCCTATTTTGTAGGGTCCATAATAAAAGTCAGCCACTCAGCCACGTTGTATTATCATTTTGCAGTGTCTCTGATAAAAGCAATCCCCTCAGCCACACTACGTATTTCATTTTAAGGGATCTGTAACAAAAGCAAGCCCCCTAGCCACACTGAATGTATTTTGCAGGATCTTTGATAAAACCAAGCACTTCAGCCACACTGTAATTATCATTTTTCAGGGTCTTTGATAAAAGCAAATCGGGCTATTTGTCTTCTGCCGAACTTCGACATGTTATGACCAGCTTAGGTGAAAAAATGTCTGAACAAGAGGTTGAGGATATGATCAAAGATGCATCTCCCAAAGGAGATGGAAAAGTTAACTATGAAGGTGAGTAAACTACTACTAATAATTCTTCTTCTTTATTTACCACCTTTCCTGGGTGGAGGACAAGGATATCTTCTTTGTGTTCCCCTGTGTATCATAAAAGTTGACTGAATGGGGCCGAGCAAGGGGACTAAAGATTATCTTCTTTGTATATTCATATCGCAAAGAGTCAACACTTTGCTTTAACTCTAACCCCTTTATTAGGATGATTATGGTACTAGTAAATGCATAGATAGACAATCATTACTACCATCTCCAGTGGAATGGGGAATAAAAATATCTCCTCTAAGTTCCAATGTATCATACAACTAAACTATATGGGGATGAGCAAGGGGGCTGGGAATTCCCATCTTTGTATAGTCTTCCCACAAAAAGTCAGGGTTTTTCCTTGCTTCGGCCACCCCCAATATTGGCCTTTGTATACAAATAAATAGGTTACTACTACTATTACTCCTACTACTACTACCTTTTGAAAAGCAAAGACACTCCACTACTTATTTGGGGAATCTTTTTTTATTCATTGACCTCAAACCATTCTCTACAAATGCAGTATAGATTTAAACAAATTATACCATACTCAAAATTAAGAAAGATTTTGTAGAAATCATGTCAAGGATTTTTGAAAGGAAAATGACTAACAAGGATATTTTGAAGGTAAATTAGGATGATTTGTTCCCATACATTGAGAAGTATAAACAAAATTGAAACAGTAATGCAATTAGATCTGTTTTCTCAAAAACTAGTTGTTGTTATCATAAATCCATAGGAAGGCCACTGCCGACGCTGGGCTATCCCACAGAGCTTCCAGGGAGCGTATGTTGTTGTTGACATATGTGGTAGTCTTCCATGATGTGTTTGATTGTATGTGGTAATGTGTCACATCCTTGGCAGGCATCAGTAATGGAGTTGTTCAGCCTCTTTCTTAGCCAAGAAGGGCTGGGTGGTTCACACATCTCAGCCTGGGCTAGTGGTTTCTGTCTGTGTGGGAAAAGGATGATTCAAAAGAATAAATGTCGGGAGGTTGTGCATACTGCTGCGTGTTGTAGCTGAGTGACTGGATAGAATGGTATGTTAACTGGAGTGGAGATGTTTGCAGAGGCTGGTAGGTAAGAGTTAACGGTATTTATGTGTAATATCGTGTGCAAGGTGTTGTTTTTGTCCCTTGGTGTGTGTAGGTATTCTGCAATACTGTGTAATGGGTAGAGTTGGTTTGTGGAGTCTGCAGCAAGTATTTGTGTGTCTCTCATGTCCAGATGGTCTTTGACTTTGAGGACTTTGGTTTCTGGGTGTAAGTGGTCTGTAGTCTGGCATGGCCGCATCTGTGCCCTGATCTACCCTCTGGAGCTGCAAATCAGAATAGAACGCTAAGCAACTTCGAAGAGGAGCAACAAAAGAGGCCAAACTGCCACAGTCAACGTATGGCCCTCACAGAGCATAAGAACCTTGAAGAGGCTTCAGTTACCCGGGCATCTAGGCTACCTCGTAAAATTTAATTATAAAGAAGGCATTAATGCAGTACCGTGGTATCACAGTTGTTGAATCACTCGACTTGGGAAGTAACAAACCCATGTTCAAGCTTACCATGGGGAGTTAGGAAAGGCATCTATCCTTAATTCCCCAGCTCCAGTCTGTCTGTGTCCACCTAACATAATGGGGATCAATAGCAACACACTAAACTGAAATGAGAACAGGGTTCTATACAGCTTTAGATTGTCAAATGAAATTTATCAGTGTTTCCTGTTATAAAATTTATGGTTTATATTTTAGTAATAATACACTGTATTGGAAGAAAGTTGATTGCTTTAGTAGCACTAATTATCTCATTTTTTTCAGAATTTGTTAACATCATAACCAAGAAACGCTAATGGTAGCAGCCAGCTTGCAAGAGTATATAAGTTGTCTTCTATATATGATAATCATATTTCTGAAGAAATATACTCAAATGATGTGTACTTTCTTGCCAAGAAGTGATATAAGCCTAATGTATACTACTAGTGTGGCTTATACAGTTTGTCTTTATTTTAAATATATATGAGTTTTGTTTAAACGCAATAATACAAATAATTGAAATTATATTACCAAGTCCTTCAGTAAGTTAGGCAGATATTGCTGACAGAGTTACATTTCTGTTCAATTTTAAACTTAAGAGTAATTTAGAGAGTAATCTATAGTCTGAATACAGTAATTAATCATATGTAATTTTTTCTCAATATGTTTTTACAAAGCTCTGTTCTGTACACTAGAAAGTATAATTTATGATAATGTTAAGTATTATCTCTGTACATTGAAAGCACTATTTTACGTGTCACTATTAGTCCCCATACAAATGGGATTGGACACAAACGTATTGGAGCTTAGAACTAATGTGGAATATGATGTTGAATACTTTTACATGTATAGAAGTATACATAATTATTTAAATTTTTTTTTTTTCGTAAGAAAATATCTAAAGTACGATGGCTTCTGAACATGTTAAATGGAAGCAAATATTACAACAAATTAAAATTCTATTCCTGTTTACATTGTATGAGTCGATGTCAGAGACAAACCAGATTGCAAACTGGATTGTACATAAGATTTTATACTTTTGTAAATCAGGAACTTTTCAGAAAAATGATGGACTGGCCTGAAAGAATAGCTCTACAGATATTTCCAAAGCCATGTAAGTGAATAAGTTCCGTAGATAAATCTTTTAACTTTCGATACAGTACTTTCTCTTATCATACATTAAAAAGTTAAAATTACCTTATATGATGGAAAGACAAATGACATCTGTGACAATACATATATATAGATATACAGTGCGTAAATGTTATTAATCATACAAAAATGTATCTTTTATAATTAACATACAAGTCCCTCCAATGAAAGAACTGCATGATAAGTAGATACTTTATAAAGAATCCATTTGCTTTAGTATTAAAAGTTGTAACATATTTTACAGTTGCAGGTCTTGCTGTTTACCATATTATGTGTCACTATTAATCCTCATTTGAATGGGGGGTGGACACAGACAGGTCAGAGAGTGTGAAATAAAACCAGAAGTACGGTATAATAATGAAAGCACTAGTATTATGTGGACATGAAGATTGATAAAAAAAAAATACTTACTAATCAGAGACAATATTTAGTATTACTGATCTGTAACTTAATAAGAATACCAAAAAGGAAGTGGATTGAGTGCATAAATCAAGACATGAGAAGGAAGAGACCAGGGAAAGATGATGTGTTCAACAGAAATTAAATGTGGAAGGTAGTCTGGTTTAGTGAACTTGCAAGCAATAGGGAAAATATGACATAATAATGAAAATTTCTAGTATTACGTGGAAATACGAAAAATTAGTATAATTCTATCAGTTTCTGTCTCTATTCGCAATTCCAGAATGGGGCACAAGCTAATTTTTACCTCATGGTACTTGTAGGTTGGTAATCACTGGTGTCTGCTACAAGTTGTTAATTCCATGCCTGGCTGTGTTTATCTGCTGTGTTCCATGCCAGGCAGTTTTACTTCACCCCGATAAAAGTGTACCTTTAGGAAATGATTCAATATCCATTGCCTAACAGAGTGCATATAAAACCAAAAATGACCCATTTATAAGCAGCTTTGGTGGCTTCCTTGCATTATTGTAGAAATAAAAGTTCAGATACTAGAAAATGTGGAGCTTGTAAAGAAGACTAACACCATAATTACAAGGCAGGCCACCTAAACAAACCCAACCATATACAGGGTTAATTTTACTTGGGGTTCTGGGGGTTACAGATCTGTACAAGATTTAATTAGCCTGTAATAAGTCATTTGTTGATCCTTCATGAATCATAATCAAAACGTTTATTCTATATATTACTGTGGTTGTGTAATTAGTGACGTCTCATCCATTTTTTTTATGGGTGGAGAGTCATTCTTAGTTTCTAGTTAGTGAATCCACTATGTGTATAAACTTACTGGTTAGTTTAGCCTTACCCCCAGCTATTTTGAAGAGCATCAAGCTGGGTGTAGAGACCAAGTTATCAGATAATATAGAGTTTTTAGTAATACACCTTAAGAATGACTTACAAAGTGTAACATTAAGGTGATGAAACATGATCATTTGTTTTTCGAGCTGTACAGTGATAAATGTATGCACAGACTGTGAGTAAGTTATGCATTCTTAACATAATAACAGCATTTGATGACAGTCATCATATGTACAAGAATAATGCACAGAAAATTTTGAGCGATCAGAAGTTCCCTTATGTTTATTTCATTAAAGTTTCTTGTAAATAAAATATTTTGAGATAACTAAGGAAAAATGCGCAAAAATTCTTTTTGTGTACGCTAACAATTTTTACAAAATACTGGGCCAAACATAAACATATGTGCAATCCTTTAGGCATCCATGATGATCAAAGTGCCTATCTTATATTAAGGCACTGGTCATACACAAGCTTCTTTCTTTAACAAACTTTTCCAATCTTCACAAAAGCCATGCATGACTTTTTCCAAGAAATGAATAACTTAAATAAGTAAATTATACTAAATATTATGCTAATCACAATTTAATGCAAAGATCAAAGTGACTTACATAGCCTCACAGGACTAATAGAGACATGATAGTTCTATGGCTTCTTTAGAATTCTTGGAAAAGTCAAATGTACTACATCAGACAAAAAAAAATCCATATTAGTCTCATTTCTAAATTCTGTAATCATATACCATTTCTGCATGTCAGTGTGAAAATGGGATAACTACAGTATATATCTTGTTAGTATTAAGCTTAGAAATGAGTACAGTAGAGAATAGATATTCTATTTTCTTGAAATAAGTTTAGTCCAGTTCCTTATATAGTATCCTTTTTTGCTTGAGGAGTTACATAGTGACTAAAATATAATGATAAAAATTGTGACATTCCATTTAAGATACAAATATTTAATAGTATCTTATTTATAGCTCTAGAAATCATGTAATAAATAAATATCCATCAAATATAGATATAGAGATATTTCATGTCTTTATAGTATATAATCCATAGTTACATTAAAATGATACCCTAAAGGAAACCCTTTCTGGAGTGTAAATGTTTTATTATTTTAAGGGAGTCCAAAACTTTCACCGAGTGCTAGAATGCATTTACAAGGAGCATACTGAGAATACGTTAATGCCTCCACTGCCAAATTAAAAATCACATAACTGCATCCTAGAAGTGGTAATCTAAAAAATGCAGATATGATACAGTACAATTGTCATGACTTTTATGTAGTTATTAATAACGCTTTTTTGAACATAAGGGATAGAGAGGAAAATACTAAAATAAAAATTATGAAATTTTTTCCATAAAAATACATTATAACAAGAACTATAACACATTTATATACAGTACTGTATATTGAAATTTTATTAGGTTAAGTTTAAGTACAGTAATCTAGACATCCTTTAGAGTATACAGGAAGTTGGGCATAGCTTATATGCAAAGTATTGATATTTTAATAAAAGGTTCTTGAACATGAAGCAAGTTATTACTTGTGATGAGAGCAGTGGAACCAACTGACCACGTAAGATGAGGCACAATTATAAAAGGATTAAAGTACTGTGCTGTAAATATTTTACAAATGCATTTAGTATTTTGTAAAAGTCTTGGACAATATAAGTGGAATAAAACATACCAGAAAGGATATCCTTATAAACTTAGGATCTTATTTCTATGTTATAAAATTTATCTTTTACATCTGGAAATCTCGGTTAAAACTTTCAGTAATAAATTCAGTTGTTAAATAAATATCATTCACTAACCACATATCGTAGTGGTGTAGCAGATCATTGATCATATCCGAATCAAATATGCCATCATACAGCACATTAGGATAAGCTGTGCATGATAAATATAAAAGTTTTATTGAATATGGGAATTCTAGATGTAATAACTTTAATGCAAGCTAACTCACCTGTACCCTCAATACCTTTTTTTTTTTTTTTTACATAAAGCTTCCCCAAATTTTGTGTGGGTATTTGTAACTATGCTCTCTTTAACTGTAGTGAGTGAATTGTTGCATATCGTGCACTGATATATCTATGTTTCCAATCTGAACATTTTAATGATAAATAACAGTCCATAGAATAGTCATATGATAGCAATGAAAGTTATGTTAATGAAGTAAAACAATATCATGTTGCTGTAACATAACTCTTAATATACATAATCTCATTATTGCTTGTTTTTAATGGATTCATTACACATCCTAAAACCATTAAAATGGAAATATATACAGTTAATAAATAAGAAATGGTCATACCATTAATATATGGCAATACATACTACTCATGAGAGAAAGAAATATTCAAAATCTTTTGCCATTTTTATGGTTCACTATTACTCCCCATATGAATGAGCATGGACACAGTTCAACATTGCTTTAAGTTAACAAAGCAACAAAACGCCAAGGCAACAAGTCCAATACAAATTATGATGTTTAGTAACATATTTACACAGCAAGCATCTGTTATTTTAAGGAGTGCTAAAGATCTTTCCACCAAAGGAAAATAATGTTGATGAAAGTTTAAAAATCTAAATTGCAGCAACGCATGTGTTAAAAGCTGTCATGCGGGAAATATGAAAACGGAGTACAAGGTAGAGTTTTAAGCTCGTATATATCATTATATTCATTCTTATTCAAAGCCACGCCAGAATCTTTTCGTGACTTAATAAGTTTAGACAAGCAAACTATATTTGTTTAGTGTATATTCATTCATTAACAAAGATTACTTCCCATTACAGTATTTAGTAATGATATGGTTGGTAGAAACTAAGACACCAATAGTGGACTTCAGGAGAAATTAATGACAGAAGGGGGCTGCAAAATAACGAGTGTATTTGCAAACACTCCTCTCTCCATTTTATATTCTATATACAAATAAGTATCACCAGGTAATTACTCCTTAAGCATGAACGGGAAACTAACATAATAGTATTGAAGTTAATGCTTAACTTTTACACCGAACAAAACCAATAAAGAAACCCCACGGCTGTAAAAGGATTAATTTTACTGATTATTTCTTTCTTTTCCTGAATTTGATAATATAAGACTTCTGCCAAGAGAGATTTTGCTATACTACAAATAATTGACTGTACCTCTCAGGTATATAAAATAGATACAGTACAGTATTTCGAAAGTGAATGCATCTCGTTCTATCAGAAAATAATTCAGCATCAAGGTTGTAAAGAACAGATGGAAAATTTATGTATTATAAAAGCTTACAAAAATCCACTACTTAGTTTTACAAGGAACAGAGAGATCAGAAAGTAATTCATGGTTATTATAACCAAATAAACAGAAATGAGAAGCAAAATATTCCAAAAGTTCAACCCTTGTAGCTATATAATATTTTTTTTATTAAGAGTTTTAAAGTCCACACTTGCATAATATCTTTATATTTACTTAGGAGAATAAATATTGTACTAAAACCTTTTTAATATACGTAGAAATGATCAGGAAAACATAGATATATCGATGCAAACTCAATAGCCTTAATCAGAACATTTGTGAAGTCATTGTATATCTAGCAAGTAATTTAGATTTTAAGTAGAAACATTAGTACACCATATGTGAAAAAAGAATTAGCATAAAGCAAGTCTTGATGACCCATTAAAAAAAGGAGGAAGTTTAAGGTATCTATTAATTTCGTGACCTCCACTGAGGCCACAAAATTAAACTTTAAAATTTCTTGTGCTTGCTTTCTTGAATGGGTCGTCCTTACGATTTTTCAGACTGTATGGTAACAATTCAGTTATTATTGTCTTGATTTTAGTTTTTTCAGTGGCTGCAAGAAGTGCCATAAAATACTTTAATATTAAATGTCTTTCACTTGTATTGTTATAATGTTATAATACTTCTCAAACACGAGGAAAGGCTCTTCATCATATAATATAATAATTATGCTGTACTACTGTAAACCAGTTTATTATAAACATTTTGTTATTAATGAAGACCTGTACATTACTTAAGAGTAATATCCATAATGTTAATAGTTATTAAAAAAAAGGCTGTTTAATGCACAAAAACTGCATATATAATTTATCTGTCAAATTTCCTTAGCGTAGATGGTCTAGAATATACCCAAGTCTCATAATCACTTTATTGTTCCCCATAACAACAGTTATTTCAGTCTTTCATTACTGTATGATAAATAAGCTCTGCATCTTATTCATTTCTTACCTCACATATAAACAATCTTGCAACTGGTGAATGCAGTGCGAGTAAGTTTTGAAGGCTGCAGGCTGTTGGTCTTTTCTCACCTTGTGAGCACTTTATATAACATAATATTCTGTTGCAGTAAGATTTTAGTTAAATCAGAGAGAAAAACCACTCCAAATAAACCAAGAACGTTTTGTTGAGCATTGCTGAAATTCACTCAGAAACATTCATCTCCAATAAAATAAGCACTTAAAACTAGGTAATCTAAGTTTTTCAAAGCTATATATTGCTTACATCCATTCCCAAATATAAACAATGCTCTCTCAACCTTGATACCATATCTAAGCGAGGTTAGAGTAGTAGCCACTAGTCACACCTGTAACTAAACAAGAGTAAATGAGTTTCAATATACCTTGTTCATCCACGCTTTTTTTCTCCATCATTTTCCAGAAAAAAATTTAATCAGAGAATGAAGATAAGGAACTATTTTTTTACCATGAGCATGGATATCCCATTTCTTCAGACACAAGTTAAATGAATGTAGAATTTTTTCTCCAACAACACCAGACATATTTACTTCTATGAAATGCATAAATTGTAGGTGATGATTTCCATCTTCCTCAAGATCTGGGATAAGTTATCACAATTAAGTTAACTATTCCATATTAAAGTATTATATGAACATCAGCTGAAATTTGGTAAATTCACACAATTTGCAATTAATAAATTTCATCAGTTCTCTGATATCACAGTATCAATTACCATCATATTAAAGAAAATATTACTAAAACAGCATATTACAGGGTAAGCAATGCCACCTCCATATTCCTTGGTGATGTAAAAAGTCATTTAAGGAAAAGATAGTTTCTGACACTCCCTTCATAAATTTTTTTTACTAGAAAAAATGATAAACCCATACTTTTCAAGTCTTTTGTTACATTTGTGGTCATCCTGCTACATCTGCTAGATATGAAGCATTTTAAGTGACCATTTATCATAATACCCTCTTTTTTAAAGAAAAATGTAATAATATGATCCATTATTGTAATAAAAATATCGAAGATATACAAAAGTTCCCCTACAACCAAGTTACGAACATTCACAGATATGAACAAAAACCTACCCATAAGCTACCCATGTATTAATGTATGTATTGCTGTACTGCACTGTATTATTATAATATTACTGCATTAAAATTCATCAATACTGTATACTTTATGTTTTATGTAGTAGTTAAGTGTCTTTAGCCTAAGTAATGTACAGTACTGTATATGTATGTATTGTACAGTACTTTTTTTTTTACCCAAACACAACTTACGAACAATTCCTCTTACGAATGGACTTCTGGAACCTAACTCGTTCATAAGTTGGGGAGAGTTTGTATACGAAAAAGAAAAATTACCAGTGCAATATACTGAATAGTAGTTTGCAATATACTGAATAGTAGTTAAGAGATTATTCAAATTTTAATTTTTTTTCTGATGGGAAGTTCTGTCCTTACCATAAAATTCTAGCTTGTAATAAATGCCTTTCAACCCTACATGCAAGATATTCAATGGAGTTCTCACTGAAGAGGCTCCGTTGACAGGCCTTCCACACATGGGATGCTAATACTCAATCTTTCTGATCCCCAAGTTGTAATTCATACACAACAACCAGCAAAACCTAAAAGCATAGAGTAAGTGCAGAGGTTATTTAACACAGCACAGTATAAGACTGTTACTCTCATTGAGGTAAGAAGGACAGTGCAACATGAAAACCTTCAAAAAGTCATCTTGTTTACACTCTTAGTTTTGTAACTAGTCTAATGTTAGAATTGTTGAGATATGCTATTATCAATATTACTAGTCTGCTTTGAGTACCTAAGTAGCGCGAAAATGTTTGTTAACTCAGTGTTATACAGTATATAAAGTATTTATAAGAATATTTGTCTGCAGAGCATTAATATACAGATATGACTTGGAATGTTATTTCACTTAAAGCCTGAGAAATGTTATGAATCTCTATCTCTTACTTCCTCGCTTCCTGTCTATGTAACTAACCATTTTAACAAAGGATGCTATTCTTCTAACTACAAAAACTTTACTAGTTTTGCATAGATAAAGCTGAAGTTTCATAAAACATAACCAGCACAAAAGCTGTTTCGATAACAGTGATGCTTTCTTATCATGAATAAAAATTAAGAAACTGCTAAAGACTAAAGAGTAAACTATTTTCTCATATACGACTCATGTTGTTTATATAACTATTTCAATAACCCACTAAAACCGCAATTGAATCACAAGGAAACAGAATGCAACTACAGAGCATAGTAAAAGAACATCACTCTTCTTAAGACCATACCGCAAACAGGGAGTCTTCAGTTTACAAGGTTCTCGACCATTGTCGTTATGATGCATCTCCCATAAATTATTTTGCTTCTTTTATAATATTTTTTAACTTGTATTATGTCTCCCAAGAATAAAGCAGATTCTTCTGATACATTTCTTCGAAGAAAGAGAAGCTATCACCATGGAAGTGAAATTAAAGATAGTGAAAGCTCAGAAAAAGGAGAAACTTTACTACTGTTAGCATAGGTGGGTGATGTAGATGAGTTCAGAATTATACGGGAAATCGGGTTACGACGCTTCTTGAGGAATGGATCGGTGACGTAGATCAATGACCCCCTGCATACTGTTCTGACAAATATTTTGCATTTCTTTTAATTGAATCTAAGAAAGAAAAAAAATTTAATTGAGGAGAATTTCTAGTCCCATGAACCCATATTGTTTTAAGCCAGCTGTTTCAACACAAAGAATATATGAATAGGATATCCGTTCTCTCCTATCACCATGCATAATTGTCAAGTTTATTGAATGTTTATTTTACGAGAGATGGAAGCAACTACTGTATTATTTTTCCTGTATAATGTAGCTTTCTTACTTGTTGGGAGAAGGTAATATGTATGAAAACACTAAATAACTGATTATATCAATTATATTCTTAGGACACACAATATACACACAAATTCCTTGCATGCTTTTATATTAAGCAAAGAATAGTTCCATGCTTAGGCTGATGCAATTAACATGAAATGCAACAGGACATTAAGCTTAGTTCTGGAGGCGTTGGGAAATAAAACTCGGTCTTCAATAAAATCTAAACTAGATTTAATAAAGTAATCCATTTTTTGCATGAAGTTGACCTATGCACTCACTAACAAGCCAGATATACCACATGGGTTATATAAGCAGTAAAACTCTTGTGTTCCTTACGTTGATGTGTAAATCATAGTCTTTAAAATCTAGTGGCTGAGATTCCCACAACAAAACTCAATGTAGAAAACAGAATTGATATCAATCCTGTAATAAAACAGCTACAATCTTTCATTATTTGTAAAGAGTGTAAGAAAACAACTTACCATCTTCTATGGATTAAAAAAATTACTGGTACTGGTCTCATTTACAGTATCTGTCAGCTTTCATTTTGGACCTACGGTCAAGCAAGGCTTCGTGCAAATAACCTTCCGTTCGAGCTTCTTTGAGTACAGCTACACCATCTTCATTGACACGCAGACGTTTATCTTGAAACTTCTGAAATTTCTTGACGTAATTGATTTCAACATCTCTTAATTTTCCCTTTTCTTCCTCAGGGATTTCTTTGGGTTTGTCACAGTCCCTAAAAATAAAGAAAATTTAATGTAAAATTCAATGAAAAACAACTTTCATTAAAATCATAAGCTTGCAGTTTAATACCCAAGTACAGTGTTACCTCACTTATCGCGGTAGTTCGGTTCCGGGACCCGGCGCGAACCAGGAAATCCGCGAAGTAGGATCAGCCTACATGTACATAGATATTTTAATATTTACGTTTACACTGTATAAACTGTCCCTGTAATGTTAACATACCACCCTTTACTTCATAGATAACAGCATGCAAGCGTAAATTTATATGAAAGTGATAGGAAAACTTACTGTGAATGTGATGATGACGTGACATACATACTCATTTACAATTATTTTTTCGATTACGTACTGTATAAACCCTCCCTGCAGTGTTAAAAAAATACCCTTAACATTATAGATAACAGCAAGCAACGTAAATTTTTATGAAAGTGATAGGAAAACTTACCGTGAATGTGATGATGACGTGACATACATACTCATTTACAATTATTTTTTCGTTTACGTACTGTATAAACCCTCCCTGCACTGTTAAAAAAACACCCTTTACATTATAAATAACAGCAAGCAACGTAAATTTTTATGAAAGTGATAGATAAAATTACGGTGAATGAGGTGATGATGACGTGACATACATACTCATTTATAATTATTTTTTCGTTTACGTACTGTATAAACCCTCCCTGCATCCACAAACCTTTTTCCTTCTTTCAACACATCTAAGAGTTTCACTTTTTCTACAATGGTTAACATTTTCCTATGCCGCTTAGGCTGACTAGCAGGAGCCTTAGAAGGTGAAGGACGTTTGGGAGGCATTGCAAAGGTAAAATAACGCGTAAAAACACAATCACAAGCAAAACGTATTAGTAAGCAAAACGAGAACGGCGCACACGAGAGTTAGATTGAGCGAGTGAGGCGGCACATTGGAAATTGGAGGGAAAAGCAAACTGCAATGAAAAAGCCAATCAGACCCCATGATACAGAAAATATTGAAAAACAATTTTGTGATTCATTGTCTCCCGACCTTTCAGCCAATAGCATTCCATGAACTATCTCACGTAGGTGAGAGCCTTTTCGTTTCCGAAACGTTGATAGCAGTATCGTATTTTACATGGTGAAATACTGTTAGTACTTTATGTTTTTTATTATTTTTTACTGTTTTATTATTCTTAGGCTAGGAAATACTTGTTTTATCAATAAAATAATGAAAATTTTAATATTCACTAGGTCACGTAGGTGAGAGCCTTTTCGTTTTCCGAAACGTTGATAGCGGTATCGTATTTTACATGGTGAAATACTGTTAGTACTTTATGTTTTTTTATTATTTTTTACTGTTTTATTATTCTTAAGCTAGGAAATGCTTCTTTTATCAATAAAATAATGAAAATTTTAGTATTCACTAGGTCACGTAGGTGAGAGCTTTTGCATTTTCCGAAACACTGATACCGGTATCGTATTTTACGTGGTGCAATACTGTTTACTATTTTTTACTGTTTTATTATTCTTAGGCTAAGAAATACGTTTTTTTTATCAATAATATCATGAAACTACTGGAAATATAAATATATATGCTAGCTCACGTAGCTGTGACCCCAATACATTGTACGCTATCGGACACTATTTCGCATGATGCAATACCCTGTACTGTGAGTTATACTGTACGTATGTATATCTAAATTTATGTTTTTTACTATTTTTTTACTGTTTTATTATTCGTAGGCTGGGAAATAAATTTCTTTTTATCAATTAAATAATGAAAAATTTTCTTCAATAAAAAAATGAAAATACTGAAGAAAAAAATTTTTTCAATATTTTAATAGTTTTGCGTATACCCATAAAATAAAATAATAATTTATAAAAAAAAAAACGCGATAGAGAACGCGAACCAAGAAACACAAATAACCGGGGTAACACTATATCTCTACGTAATATAAAAGTAAGAAAATGCGCTAATTCCTTTTTTCTTTAAATGAGAAGCTATATTCTGCTGAAACTAATGCAGTGGCCAAAAGCGCAATTTATAAATTGAGATAAAAGGGCCTTAACAGTCTGCAAATGTTTCCTTTCTTTTGTTAGTTATTTTTCAAACAAGAAATAGTTTTCAGAAAGAGCTTTCCTGGCCACTGATCTCATATCTATTTTAGCCTCTTCCTATGATATAAACAGGGAGTATGTGACGAGAGTAAATAAAATATAAAAACTTGAGAATTTAATCCTTAGAAATCTAAAAATGTAATATTTTAATCTAATCAAAATACAAATTAAACACTTTAAATTAAGTATAGTACACACTCGAGCCTAAAGTATTACCTCAGTACATTTGATCGGATAGTAACCATCTGCTCTGGTCCTGCAGTTGTGCTTTCAGCCATGACATTGTCATCATCATCAATGCCAAGAAAACACTCATTGGCAGCTAAGAGTGCCGTTTTCCCATCCTAAAGAGTGATGAAAATATATAAAGCTCATACATAAATACAAATAATCTCCCAAAATTTGAATAAGTTTCCAGACAACATGAAACAGCGTACTGTATTTACACGAAAGCAACAGTCTCCCCTGGAGTAAAACAAATTCTTTAACATGATGAAAACAATTACAGCTTTTCTGTATAAATGAAAGTCTCACCTTAATCTTCTGACACCAGAAAACTAATTATAGCTCTTTACATGCTTTTTCTCCTCAATAAGTACTTCACCAGTAAAAATACAGCTTTTCCAGGAATACAATAATCTCCTCTGTATTTCGCTAATAATAGAAATTCATTAAATGTGATTCGCACACAAGAGTTCACAAATTTAAAACATGCAAATAATAGAATTTTTTTAATATATAGTGTTGTGGTGCTTTAGAATAGTTTTCCCGTGAGCTGAAGAGACTGAAATGCTGAGTGAATTTGAGAAAAAGCCTTACATATACTATGAATTCAAAACCTGAGCGAGAGCAATTATATTCCTAATTAGTGCGACCCAATTAGTTTGGATAGGATCTTCTATTATGTAATATAAATTATATGATATGAGAGGATACTTTAATTAGATATACTGAAATAGATACTCTGAACTAGTTATTAATATTTAGCTTTATTTGTGAACTAGAAACTGTCTCTAGTATCTGTATTGCTAAAAATGCTTAGAATATTACTGTATTAGTTGTATAGGTATAACATCTGAAATAACTAATTTTTGCACTATTCATGAAAATTACTTATACTGTTTCATATATACAAAAAAAACCTGAGCCAACTGATACAAAACTATAATAAATGATAAATTACACAAGGCGAGCGCAGTTGGGAAGGATTTGTGATATTCATTTAGATCTTAGAGAAAAAGATGTGTTTCTCTAAGACCTGTTCAACAACAAGCTGAATTTCCATTTTTATATTGATGGTTGTAGTTCAGTGGTACAAGCTTTGAATTCAGAATTCACATTCTCAAATATCTTGGGGATGACTCCTTATGTGAAGTAATATGTTATATTTTTTATAAATGTTATTACTTGTTCAAAATGAGTACACACGAGGCAGTAAACTTGAAGGATATCACACAAAAGCGAGTGCACTTGAGCAGGATCTATAAAATTCACTTAGATATTTAAGGAAAAGATATGAATTGCTCAGTGACCTGTTTGCTCTTATGAGTCAGATTCCTAATTTTAGGTATAGCCTGTAGTTCACTGGTATAAGCTTTGACTTCATATTTCACATCCTCTAAAGTCTTGGGGTTAAATGCTTGTGTGGGGTAATATTTATACACCTAACTATCACTGCAATGCATGTACCTAGTTTTAAATTAAATTACATCTTAAGAGCTTTAACTCAATGATACCTGAAATACTGGTTGCCACATTTCTCTTGGTCCAATGGCATCAGCTCGACCAACAACCCGGCCCTTGCCATCAACCCCGATGTATTTGTCATATCCTGATTTGAAAGCAATATGATCATCTCCAGCTGGAACAGCTGTCAGGACTTCTTCAGGGGCTGGTCCATCACCTGCAATATCACATATATTTTTTTTAACGAGATACCATACTCCACTGAGCTAGAAAGGTAACAACATATATAACAAAATAATTAATTTAAGTGGACTTTAAGATAACTTAATGGCCATTCTCACCTCTATAATACTGACAACGCAAGCATAAACGGTTGCAGAGCACTATGAACATAAGAGGCACTATAATAACAAGTATTTAAAAATGACCAGTCTGGATATTTACTAGAGGTATTTCAATGTTTTCACTGACGTCATAACCAGCTTAGCCAATAAGGTGATCAAAACTGCAACAATGGAGCTGAAGTAGCAGAGAATCAGCAACACCCTATAAATTCCCACCAGTTCACTCAGTTATATTGCAGTAAGAATATAAATAAGAGATGGAGGAGCAGCACATTAAAATACTACCAAAATACGAATACTTATATATATGGTACACACTAAACAAACCGTTACTTTTAAGACTTTTGCTGGACCTTCTAATATTAATATCATATGATTAGTAGCACACTGTAATCACATTTATTATTTTAATAATATTATCAAGAAAGAATTTAAATGAAAAAATTATTTATTCAATTTTACTAAGAGCTATAGCAAGAGAGGTCTACATTCAAACACAGACTTGGCTATGGCTTAATACTGATAAATCTTACTCATGCACATTATTCTGAGAGTACAAAAGCGAGTTAATAGGGAACTGAGATTCATAATACATAACCTTAATAATTTCAAAAGAAACACTATTAGAGACTTATAAACTCATAATAAGCATGGAAATAATTCAATACGGATAGAGTATTGTAATGCACAATATCAAGGAACATAACTTTGGGAGTATCTCATGGCTAGCGTTGCGCTGGCCTCGCACACGGGTCGGACGCCCGAGAGAGGAGTAGGGGCTGGCGTCTTTCAAGTGGTATAGATCCCCTATCAGCTCAGTGCACTCAATACGCCAATAACTGAGTAAGGTCTACTGAAGAATAATATTGCCATGAGTTCGAGCTTCAACAAAGAAAATCATTCCTTTTATGCGGCCATCATGAAAAATAAAATAATTGAAAACTACTAAACAGAATTTTAAAATTAAACACAATATTATGCTTCAAGCACCCATTTGTCTATATGTATTAGTAAATGAGAATCAAGCAATGAAACCAACCCTGATCATGTGGGGCTCCAGCCGTAAACAATCCGTTGTCAAGGGCACGCACGTATATTGGTGCATATCCAAGCTGTATTGCAACTGAGCCGGTAATCTGAAATTACAACAAATCTGAAGAAATAGTGATAAAAAGTTAGGCACGAAGAGGGCGTGAATGGAAAAATAGTTGGTATATCATCTCACAGCTATGCAAATTCAATAGATATGATGAGTACACATACTGATATGTCTTGCCATATGAGAAACCCATTGCAGCATGAGCTTATATTAGATGCAAGCTTGAATATGCTTATACTGAAGCTCACATCAAGTGTATTCATAACAGTCTTTATAAGTTAAACAAGAACTGTTATTTTCTCTTTATGTTAATTTTCCAAAATCCAAGGTACTTGTAGATTGTTAAGGGAAAACTTTGCAAGAGCAACACTTGAGTTACAATCATAAATCATAATCCAATTGTGTTTACTCGATATCATGACCATAAATTACTACATATGGATAAAACACTTTATAACATCATGAGGGAGATTTTGTAAGAATACTTCCTCCGTGTTCCCCTACGTGTCGTAAAAGTCGACTAATGGGGTGGAGGTAGGGACTGGGAATCCCCTCTTCTGTATTTACTTCTCACAAAAAGTCAAAGTATTTTCTTTGACTCTGCCACCCCCCTTACAAAGGGGAATATTGCTTAGGTATATAGATGGCTGAATGAGCAAACCCTGTTTATCATCAACCCAGAAGATCAGAAATTTTTTTATTTTTAATTATTATAGCATTAAGTCAAAATCAACAGAGCAGTCATAACTAAAGGAAGACAAAAAAAATAAAATAAAATAAAAAAAAATTTGCGCCCTCAAATCTCTTTACTCATATTGATTCACTCAAGAGGCATGTTTATGCTGGCCACAAACAGCAGAAGTGATGAACCCAACGCCAAGGCATAACTCCAAAATTATGAGTTTGTTATAACTCATGCACAGATGTTTAGGGAGTTAAGTTGCATATAACTTTGTTGCAATTCTTTCTATCTAATAAAAGCTTCTTACCTTTCTGAATGTCAGTTTCTCTCCTTCAGGGAGAGGGCCTTACGCCCTTTGTCTCTTTGTCTCAATCTTGGCCTATCTTTAGTCTAAACTATGACAAACCCAAATTACAGAACCTTTAATGATTTTCTCATTGTCCAGCACTTCTAGGTGTCCAAATGTGCTAACCCATCTCTTTTCCACTCGAAATTAAATTTTTCCTTCTTTCATACAGCTCCTTAACTCCATCATTCTAATATATATACACTAAAAAAGTACCAAAGTTCTTCAACATAATATTATCATGATTGTTACCTCAGGAAACGTTGTTGCATGCCACCATCCTCCGTGATCTACCGTATCTTGATTAGAATTCTTACTACTGCTATTGCTGCCGTCCTCCACTCTCCTCTTCTTTGATTTATGTTTTTTATGTGAGCTGGATGATAAAAATAAAAGTTAGTCATGCAATTAGTTCTTTTAAATACTGTATATCCGTACAATAAGTTTCTACATATACCGTATTCCAGCAACAGATTCTGTTCTACAGCCACGATAATGCTTAACATACGATGGAAAGGGATGACACTAAGTGCCAATGAAAAAATTATTTTCATCATTGACACCATCCATTTTCTCTGTTTTGTTTATGATGTCATGGTATAAACATCTATTGATTACACGGCAATAATACTTTTAGCCATTTCTTCACAAGAGGGAGTAGCTTTTATACAAACCTAAAATATAAAAGACATCAGAATAAAAAAGATTATATGAAAAATCCACATGCACCATTTCAATTGTATTTAGGAGTATCGTATATAAAATGGTACGTTTACTATAGCATAGATCCAATAGGCAGAAGGTGATGGTGATGAAATCCACTTTTACATGTGACATTACACTATGAAGGCATCGTAAGCAGTGGGAATCTTAATAGAAGGTTATGTACATGAATCGCTTCCCCTTTTTACAGATATTGCCTCTAAAGTGTCTAAAAATGATTATACAGCCGGGCAGTGATTAGTTAGGACTGAAGCTTCAAGCAATAGCTACAAGTATTTGATTTCCTTACTAAATCCTTTATTAATATTTTAAGATTGGTGTTTTACTGCTTCATGCCACCATCCCATGATATAATTGTATTTAGGATATGTTACAGAAAAGCCGAACCTCACCTTTAATTAGAAATATAACTGAGCATACAATGTAATGACAAGTTAATAGGATTATATCACGAGAAAAGCTTAAGGGACCTCTGTAAAGAATTTCAAAGTGATAGATATACTCAATTAATATCATATGCTCCTGCTCACATCAAACATCAGTAAAAATTAGGGGATTTCGAGGCTTAATGCATTAAACACTGGCCACCCACATGTTCAAGCCTGTTTTGTTCTGCAATAAATGGAGTGATAAGTTCATAATTCATATTCAGAAAGCAGGATTAGTAGCATTATAAGTCATTGCCTAGCTCTGTCCACTCACCATGTATAATTATTCCTCAGGTAATAAAGGGAAGATACTTGGTGACGCTGTCTGTATGAAATGACATTTTTCAAAGAAGAAATAAATAAAATCTCAATGGAGATAAACATTAGGAGATGGATATTCAAATTTAATTTTGAAAGCTTGCATTGCAATGTATTATTATTATTATATAAGTACAGTAAATTTATTTATCCTCAAGTTTGCTTCTCAGTCCAACGAACGAGAAATATTTACCATCTGTGCCTTTACATAGTTTTCTAATCACCAGTCTCGGAAATAATGTTGGTGAAAATGATACATGAATAATTGTCAAAACTGCCGTTCATACTATGAGTCTAAATATAATGTAATAAATATACTATACTATAATTCCCCAGCTCCAACCTCTCCGAGTCCATCCTAAGTCAAATAAGGATTAAGAGTGAAATAAATATGGCAAACAAATATTAGTATTATTTTTACGATGCACCATTTCTGAATACAATATATGACCTTAATTATTCATTAAATCTAGATATTTATAATCTGAGAATATTAAACTCTTATGAACTTGTCACAAAATAATGACCTTTCTTCTTTACCATTTCCTGTGTCTCAATAAGTCCCAAATCAATTAGGGGTGGAGAACACAGACATGTTGGAAATGGGGTTAAGAATAGATGCTCTTCATTATGCCCCACAGTGGGATCGAACCTGCACTAGTAAGGCTTGTTACTCCTCAAATTGCGTGCTCTCTCTCTCTCTCTCTCTCTGTTACCCCCCAGTCACAATATAATAATGCTGTAGACTCTCTCTATCTATTACTGGAGTCTATTTGGGTGATGTGAACCACTAATTTATGTTTTGCTAATTGTGTTCATGGGAAAAGAACATTATGTTTCAAGCTTCCTGTCTCCTTTTTTTATTTTTTCTCACTGAGACTTCTCATATCTATTGTTAAAACTAGCAATTATTTAGTCAACCCTCTTAATCTCTATAGCAGTGAGACTTTATCATAGTAGAAAGTTTCGTTTTGCTAGTCTTACTGTGATGGCATGCACATTTTGTTTTTTGACTGTGTATATTTGTATGTATGGACAGGTAGCTTATCAACACCCTTAATGAGTAAGTGATTTTCTCAAAAAGTTTTCGGATTGATTTTTCGTTTTTGGGTGAATATTAACTTTTACACCCTATAGGAGTGAAATAAAAGTACAAAACTGTGAGAAAATATTTGAAGCAAGTAAATATCAATATCAACTCACATTTTAACTGGGAGTTAACCAAACCTTAATATTACAAAAAAAAAATCATTCGTTTTTTATCCTAAATGGAGGTGTGAAAGCAAACATTCACCTGGACTTTGTTATTGGGAGAACACCGAGGTAAAGGAAAGATCAGCCTTTGTGATACGGTCGTAGGGATGATACTGTATTAGATACTTCCCATCCAAAAACCCCGCTTCTCAAGGTCTCTAACACTACTATTATTAGGGAAAATGCAATTTTATTTAAAAACCGAATCATTTTTTTTGTTAATAATACTTAGTTTCATCTGAAACAAGTCGAAAAGTGTGGGCAAAACTAAGCTTTTAACTCGTAAAAATATTTCCTAAAAATCAAACTAGTTTAATTCTAAACATAAAAGGCTATACCCTCCCCCCCAACAAAAAAGATGAGATAAACCATACCTTTTTTCTCCTTTTAACTTCAGCTTGCCAATTTTTACCTTGCTGTACTCTGCAGACATAACTCTAATGTAACATGTAAATCGAGACCAAACTATACGAAATGGGGGTCACATCATCTGACTCGACGACAGGGTCAGCCTTTAAATCGGCGATTATCACTATATTGTACATACTCAATCTGTATTTACCTAACTGTGCTCACAGGAAAGAGCCTTATGCTCGTAACTCCCCGTTTTCTGGCCAGTATATTTAGAGATCATACTGCTAAAGCTTCTGTCAAAGCCAATAGGAACATATGACTAATCCACAGAACATTTAAATTTATGGATGAGGGAAATTTTCCCATGTCTACAGAGCTCTGAGTCGGAGTCATTTGGAAGACTGTAATGCAATCTGGTGTCCCATTTTAAAATCTGATACTGACCTGTTAGAAAGAGCCCAGAGACGTGCGACCTAAATAGCACCCACACTGAGGGAATGCTCGCACAATAAAAGACTCGGGCGCCTCAATATACCAAGTCTGTATTACCTTAGAAGGAGAGGCGATATGTTTTTACGTTACAATATCACATATGGTAAAGGATGCAAGACTTCCCTCCTACAGGGCATCTTCACACAGAGAAGGAGTCTTGGCTGGCACCAGCTACCACACAGTGGAGTCAACTCGTCGGTCTTTCAATGCTCTCATATCCAGACTCGACAAGAACCGGGAACACTGAAAATATGATTTGGAATAATGCTGCATAGCTCGAATGAATACTTCATAGCTCCCAATACTGCTATCAGAATTGGATATATTCAAATGTGAAATACCTTAAGGTGGCATCAACAGGTTTATCCTAGACCAGCCTGAAGATATCCAGTGAGTCCGGCTTATCTTATGCTCATTTACACTTATCATATTTGACCTTAAACTATGAATGTACTTAGAATTCGCTGCTTCCCAACTCTGCAAATTCTGATCATAAGATATTATTACAATAAGGAAAAATACTCCATTCTGGTACTAAAGTTGAGCTGCTACCAGAATTTTTTCATTCTGTTGTCTTAAGTTCATCAATGTTTCTTAGGCCCGATTTCTTAAACAGTGTAAACCTAGGATACCATATTGCTAATTAGCTAGGCACACACAAATGGATTTCATAAACGCATATGACGCGGTTTTGTGTATGGCTAGATCCCGTACGGGATCCTAGCCATGCACAGAACCGAGTCAGATGCGTTTATGATATCCATTTGTGTGTGTCTAGCTAACTAACAATATGGTATTCTAGGTTTACACTGTTTAAGAAATCGAGCCTTACTCTCCTTTTGTCACATTCATAAGTTGAATTTATATTGTTTTTTATTTATTTGAATTTTGGAGGTGCTATTACTTCATTTACAGATGTATGTGCCACAATTTTTCTCCACGGATTAGTGTAGACACAGATTGGTTGGAGCCGATAAAGAGATAAAGGCTGGATGCCATTCCTATTGCCCCGCGGAATGGAATCGAACTCACGTTGGTTAGGTTTGTCCCTTCCTGAATCGAGCACTCTACTACTGAGCTACCAAGGGTCCCCCCCACTGATATTACACCAGCGTCCATTCTTACAAAACAAATGTCAATTGTGTCCAAATATATGTGATAGTTATTAACTGCATCCTTCCCCGTGTGATTAATTAGAGCAATTCATGAAATATCATTGTTATCGAATTTTTATGCAAAATTATTTCCCTCTAGTTCTCATTTTACACTGACTATTCCAGTTTTTTTCTTTTCCATAAGCCTCTGACTTCGTTAATAGTTACCCAGATTTACTCTTTTAAGGTTCACTTATCTTGGCCCTTTATATCTTTGTATAGAAATTTTTTGTTTACTTATGAAATAAAATATCGAATGTATTAAATCAGATAATATTTTGCCCCAAAATGGATATTATAAAGTTTTCGTTTAATTTTTCTTCTACTTTAATAAGACACTTCATTTTCAGATCAGTCAATAGTAGTCCGTGGCGTAAAACCGGAACAATTTCAGATTATTCAAAATATTTATCATGTATTTTTTTTTATCACGAACGATCACCTTCTCTAGTAGAATAATATATCCGTTAAAATGTTATAAAAGTGTCATAACTATTTGTGATGTAATCCATTATCATAATATGCCATTTCATCGGATAATCAAAATCTCTCTCTCTCTCTCTCTCTCTCTCTCTCTCTCTCTCTCTCAGGGAGAGTAATTAATAGATGGAATAGGTTGCCGATTTCTAATAAATGCCACAACGGTATGCACCTATAAAATAACCACACGATAAATATAAAATGAATGAATAGATCATAACTTAATAGAGAGGGAGTAGATAAGTGCAAAAAAGCAGAATTCGCAAAACTCAACTGGTGTAAATTCATTAACATTAAATAAAGAAGAAGATCGCTCGGGTCATTCAGTGCCATCTCTTCGGAGTATTGGGCAGGCCGTGCCACCGACAATCAGCTGTTTACGAGGTTAACTTTCGACTTTGGCATTACGGCATAGATAACCATGATAAGCGCTGGTTAGTCGAAAGATAAAAGGTAAACGATTTCATCAATATCATGGCCTTGGAGAGGGTCTCACATGTAAATACTGGTTAGTCTATAAGAGTGAGTTTTAGAGACCTGTTAGAGCAAGAATGTTCATTTAATTGGCACTTCGATTGCGTAATGTAGGCCATCATTAATTATTAATTTCGAAAGTCATTTGTTAATTATATTTTATATATATTTGCTTTCACACTATCAGTTTGAAGAAAACTTATGAAATTTATAATAAGAGGTTATTTCAACCCCTAGTTATTAAGATATCTATTAATTACATTTCATGAATTTTAATTGCTGTAGATACTTTTCAGTGGTTTATATATCCCATATGCTTGTTGAGGATGTTTTATGTAAACATTAACCATTTTTGGTTGACCCACGAATATTCCCACAACTAGCAGTACATATATTTCTTTATTCCCACTGACCAAAACAAGAAAAAATTAGATTATTGACTCTTGAGTACATTGTTTGTATCTCTTAATTATATATATATATATATATATATATATATATATATATATATATATATATATATATATATATATATATATATATATATATATATATATATATATCAGTACTTAAATGTTACTAAATAATGTAAAAAACATTTTGTTTATCAATATAATCGATTGTAATAGGCAACCCTAACCTTTAGATACAACAGAAGTTAACCTGGCGGTAGGTAGAGATCCTTTGATATCTTTTTCTGGTGTTTTTCTGCTATATGAGTACTATATGTAGTATCTTGTGAAAAATTCTTAGTTTCGCAAACTTGCAAAGTCATGATGAGCAGCAAAAATTTAGTTATTTGCATCCTTGATTTGGTTGCCACAAAATGTAATTTCATATGCAGTACTTCAGATGGATATATGCGTACCTGCTGCCTAGTTTAGCTAAGATTATAGTTGGCTTTGCCAAGTCTTGCTGAGGTGACAAGGGTTGAATGTATAATAAAGAAATTAATATAATTTCTAGAAATTCAGTGTGACTTTTTTATGAGTGTGATACCGGGACGGGCAAAAACAATTGCCCTCATTGGACCCGTGCACCAACAAAACGTAAAGCTTAGACAAACAGATTGGGAGTGTTGTGACTTGCCAAATGTGAAGGGATAATAAGAGATGTGTAACAAATGTGGCATATTATTCAGTGTAGGTGTAGGCGTAGGAAAACTGTAACTGCAAGAAGACGTAATATCGAGCTGTCCTGGTCAGCTCTACTGAAGTCCAAAAGACTAAGTGAATATTGCACATCTTGCCTTGGTTTGAGGTGGGTTTAAAGGCAGACCCTTTGGTATGGCGAACTGTAACCCATCAGTCTACACAAGCTCGACAGATAAGTTTAGTCTACAACCTATAAATAATATATTTATTATGATAAAAGATATTACATATATAATCAAATTTTTCATACTTTCATGCCATGTATATTGATGTACATTCCTGGGAGTTTTTTTAGGATCTAAAGAGAAGGATGTATCTCTTAGTATTTTCTTTTTAGATCTGTAGTACTATATACCCATTTACAGCAACAACGTTTTTGTAAGTTTTAATTTTTTCATTATCCACTAGTTCCAAAATGTTTAAAGCTTTTATAGCAACAGTGTTTATAAAATACTCCAAGTAAGATTATTTGTATATATGAATTACTGATATATTGTACTCTCCTTACTTAATATATTTTAGTTCAGAACGAAAGTTTCATATGGCTGAGATTCAGTAGATGGGCTACTATCAACAAAAGAGCTATGCAGATGCCGTGCATCACTTCAAGAATATAATATTCTTTAAAATGTGTAGAGTTTTGATAATCTATGGGAATGCACATATTCAGTATTTATTTTATTGTTGACAATAATGGTGGTTGTAGCTAAAAAGAAATTAAGTGATATTCAGTAGTTTCAAGCAAACTGAAAAGTATAAGAAATTTGGTGATATAATATTAATGGGGTTATTTTGATTAGTGACACAGATGAGATATGAATTAAATATGCATAAAGCTTTTCAAATTTTTTTCAAAGAGGAAGTATTTGGTACCATGTAGTTTGCTTAACAAAGAAGTATAGCTGTTATAAAAACACAAGTACTCTATATATAAAAGCAGCAGAAAGAATTTCCTGTGCCAAGCTATGTGAGACTTGACGGTGTTAACAAGCATATCATTATTTATTTCATTTGTATACAGACTATGCATAAAGAGCCATTGTTAAATGAGGATCAGTACAACTCATAAAAGTATACATGAGATGAAATACTGTAACTTCTTTTCCTTCTTTATCATCAACATGCATGTGTTCAAATTGGGTTGTTTCTCACTTGATGTAGGCTTGGAACTGGCACCAAGTTGAGCCGGCTTGCTCTCCTTAGTGGTTAGACTAGATAAAACACTATATGGGCTAGAAATACTATTGATATCTTATTATTTATTGTTTTTGTTGGCCTTCTCTAAGTTGCTGCCGAATAACCCTAAGTCTCTGAGGAAGGCCACTGTCAATCCCAAGCTTTTCAACAGAGCTCTCAGTGAATATATGTTGTTCTGTTGGCTTATGTGGCTGTGTGCGGTTCAGGCTTCCATAATGTGATATGTAATATTTTTAGAATTGATGCATCATTGTTTTCTTGCCATCTTTCTGTGAATATATTTTTCTTTCACCTCTCTTCAGGTATTGGAAAGGTGTGTTTTTGCAAGCAATATCAGGAAGTGAGAAAGTGGTTAACATCATTGCTCCCGGTGTTGAAGACAGTTCTGTGGGAAGGGGTAGGGAGAAAGATAATACTTACCTACCCTTGGAAGAGGTATTTGGTTTATTTAATAAAAACTCTTTGTCATTGATAAAATACTATGTACTGTACTACATATGAAATTCATTATGTGCTTCAGTTTCTTATAAATGTTTACTTGCAGGGGATAGTTTCTATTGTAGAAATAAAGTACAGTAATTTATTATCGAGGGGAAAATGTGATTAGAATTTTGAATGGCAATGAATTTATACCTGAATGTTGTAATCTTAGAAATATAATTAAAATTTTGAAATGGCAAGGAGTTACTACTGGTATGTTATAATCTTTATCTTCAGATGAGGTCTCGGGGAGCAATCAGCCGCTTACATGTTCTGACTCGTATTCTTGCAACACCGCGAATACAAGGGTATAATGCATCTAGCCTCTATGCACCTGTGCGATTGATATCAGGTACATATATATTTATTTGTTGTTGTAGCAGACAAAAGACCACTTTACTCGCATTTGTAACTTGAGGGACTAACTAATTGGGAAAAGGGAACAATAGGCTGGCAATTCCATACTTCCAAATTTTTGTTTATCCCACAGAATAACAAATGGAATTTTAAAGAATGGTCAAGGTATGATGAAGCCCTGTTGGGTCCTGCTGGTGTCAGCAGACTATGGCTTCATGTTATAAAGAGCTATTAAATTAAAAATACTTATTGTAATACTTTTGGCTTTAATTCTTTCTTTATGACGCATTGTAATGATGCTTTAATGCATCACTCCAGCTTCTGGTAGCTCAGTGGATATTGCACCCAGCTCCTACCCAAGAAGTCTCACATTGTATTCTCAATGTGACTTCGCCAGAGTCACTATGGGATAAGTAATGGTTGTGACATCCCCTTTGTGGTAGCGCTTTTCAGCTTAGCAGGCTCATGCATTAGATGTGTAATTCTATGGTGGAGCAGTGTCCTCTTGAGCTCATGTTTTAGTAAAGCAATAATGATTCCTCAGTAGCTCGTTTGTATAAATGGATAAGATTTTATTCAACTTGGTTGGAAGGATTTTTTGGGCCTGGTATAACTGTTTAGTCTTATCCAAAATCAGCTGGAAACAAGTGTGCATTCGTATGATACTTTTATGTTATGTAACAAGTCTGATTTCTAGTTTTTGGAGGAGAATTATTGGAGTGATGAAATAGAAAAGACCGTAATAGACAAATACATAGAACAGTTCCTCCTATATGTTTCGTATATATTATGTAGTTTTGGGAGAGAGAGAATTACAAACTCTTATTACTGCATGTTGCAAGAATTCACTTGAATAGTTAGGGGAGGGAGAAATTGGCAGTCCCTCTCTCCCATATATTTTTTTTATTTTCTTTTTGACAGACAAGCGAAAGAAGAGGCTATGAATACGCTAGGTACAGTGGTGCCCTTCTATCTCAATTTAATTTCAATTGTGGTAACCCTACTTTATTCAGGAGGAAAAATTATGGGGTTTTGTTTGTGGAATAGATTTTTTCTGAACCCATATCAAAAGCATCGCAAGTGTATTATTTGCTCAGGCAGTTCTGTCTATTTATACTTTTTCTTAAGTTGTCTCATACAGTGTATATTTTATTTCAGATCAAACAAAAGTGACCATTGGGGATATTTCCAAAGAATTGAGAGAACCCAAAAATCCGGAACTAGTTCCCATTGGATATTGTAAGTATCAACTTGTTTTCTTCCATATACAGTAATTATTCCTTCTTGAAATAAAATGATTGTGATTCTGATTTAATGAAGACTATATGTCACAGAATGCATAAACAACTTGCAAGTTAAAATGGATACACTCACTGAAGTTTTATCTTACCAGTGAATATTTTATGAAAGGAAGTTAAGCATATAACCTAATTCGTAGCTTATGATGAGTTATCATCCAAAAGTCAGTAGCTAATAAGATGTATTCACTCATACAGTGAATCTGTTTCCTAGTCTTGTTTTTATCGTTTAGTATTTCTTCTTATTCCTGTTGGAAAGAGAGAGAGAATTTAATCTCATTAATTCCCCAGCTCCAACTTGTCTATGTTCACCCCATAGTAAGAATAAATAATGACATAAAATCCCAAACAATTCCCTGTGTAACATCAAAGCTTGGCTGTCCCATCCTCCCTGAAATTATCTCTGCCCTCTCACAGGAACAAGTGATAGAAGGAGCGAGGCTTGGCAAGGTTATAATGAAGCCCTGCCACCTCTCTTTTTTTTTATATCTCTACCTCCTGACTCAGTGAGATGTGGCTACTTACTACTCTAAAAAGAAAATATCTTATTAGCATATTTATAACACACCTGTTGTATTAATCTATTTTAACAGTGCACAGTGACATTCCCCAGTCTGTTCTACAACATTTAAGATGGCTGCTTCAGAAAGACCAGATTGGACAGGATGTCTTTCTCATAGGTCCTCCTGGACCACAACGTCGTCTACTTGCTATGTCCTATTTGCAGCTGACGAAAAGAGAAACAGAATTTGTCACTCTTACAAGAGATACAACAGATACAGATCTCAAGCAGAGAAGGGAGATTAGAGGGGGTACTTCCTTTTATCATGATCAGGTAAGCTGTAATATGTTCAGTGTGACATTATTATTATTATTATTATTATTATTATTATTATTATTATTATTATTATTATTATTATTATTATTATTATTAATATTATAAGCCAAGCAACAAGCCCAGCTGGAAAAAAACAAAGGCTATAAACCAGATGGCTCCCACAGAGGGACAACTTGGTCAGGAAATGGGAAAAGAGTAGATCACAAAATAATACACTCAGTTTGCTTTTTACCCGTGTTTAAAATCCACGAAATTAGAATAACGCCCTCAAACAATAATAGTAAAAAAATGCGAAATATGCGAATAACGCCCCCGCAAAAAAATTTGATTTTTTTTTTTCATTTTAGTAAATAATCTACCGCCTCTAGAGGCACTTTTCCGCCATGCTGCCATGTGCTTCAGTGTCTCTTTACCCAGCATACTGCGTGGATATATCGCTTGTTCTAATTGTGTTTGTGTTAAGGTTTGTATATCGTCAGGGGAAAAGTGTGTGAGAGTTCATCAGCTGATACGGAGGCGGCAAAATGTCTGCAGATAGATGTTTGTTCTCCCACTTCCTCCTCCTCTTTTACCGCTTAATGCGATCGGATATAATGGAGAGAATAGAAAAAATGCATTAAGAACAAACAGCAAACAAACTTGCCATATATTATCGTCAGGGAAATAGCGTGCGAGAATGCATCAGCTGATATGAAGGCGGAAAAAGGTTTGCAGATAGAGGTTCGTTCTCCCGCATCCTTCTCTTCTACCGCTTAAGTTACATGCTCACCGCCACCATGCAGGTCCCAGTGTATGCCTGTAGTCCACCGCATAATAGAGTGCATTAATTTGTTTACTGTACAGTAAATCTGTATATCTTTTATACTCTACACTATTTGCATGTTAATATAAATAACTACATGTCTTTCTGCTTTGTTATGTACTTATAAAATATGTTTCACTTATCTTATATCTTTGGCATTGTGTGTCTATGTACGGTTGTGAAACGTATCTATGCCCATTATCATTGTTTCTTATGGAAAATTACTCGTTACGTTACGTGATTTTCACATTACCCGTCACTTCTGAGAACCTATCTTCACGTTGTTCCAAGAACAAGGTGTATATTAATGGTGCAAGTCAGTACTACAGTACTGTTCTTATTCAACTATAGTTCAGTCTTTCTATTATATTGAGAAGCATCTATTGCATAATCCGTAAAATACTATTTATCATACAATTGAATCAGTGTTTGAGTCTGTTAAAAAATAGAAAAAAAATAAATTTGCCCTAACTCTGTTTCATTCTATGAATTGGGACTGGTTAGATTACTCCACTCAGATTGTAACCATCCTAAAAATTTATAATTTTTTTTTTCTAATTTCAGAGTGCAGTCCGTGCTGCTATAGATGGTAGAGTGCTGATTCTAGAAGGCATAGAGAAGACAGAGCGAAATGTCTTACCTGTTTTAAATAACTTATTAGAGAATAGAGAAATGCAATTAGAAGACGGTCGACTTTTGATTGCTAGTCAAAGATACGATAAACTATTACAAGTAAGTGTTTGCTTAGGCTTTAGCTCAATTAAATTATCATTATAACTTTTGTAAATGTCATGCCCAAAACTAGTTTTTTCTTGTCAAGAGATAGTGTTTTACTATAAAAGTGTAAAGAGATGTTTTGAAATAGCTGTCATATCATATTAGAAACTTGTATTTTTCAGTATGCATGATAAAATACGGCTCATGTTTTTCTTCCTTTTTCCAAGAGCTGCTTAAAAGGAATAGGGGATCAAAGTCTGGCAGTCTCCTCTTCCTTGAAAATATTTCTTGCCACAGAACAGCTGATAAAATATATATGGATGGGTAATGTGTAGTGAAGCATATCAAGCCCTCATTTAGTTGTTCAGTTGTAACCACTACTGGCATCAGAGGAGTTAAGCATCTTGCTGAAAAAAGAGAAATATATTTTTAAGATTTCTCCTTGTATCTTTGATGAATTCAAATTATCAATATACAGCTCATTATCAAATATTGTCTCCATCATCCATCAGTACTGAAAGATAATCCATGCATTATTAGGAATGCTATAATTTGCATTTTGATTTAATTTTGTAATATTATTATTTTGCAGGAACATACGCAAGAAGAACTAGATCAAATGCGTTTAGTTCGTGTTGATGAAAATTTCCGTGTGATAGCATTAGGACTCCCTTCTCCACCGTACCAGGGCCACCCTCTTGACCCTCCCTTAAGATCGAGGTTTCAAGCTAGGAATGTTTCCAGTCTGCCTTATAAGGTTAGTTTATGGTGATGTCATAGTTATTCCAAGTCACTGTAGTGTACAAAAACATAAAAATATTTGTTGATAACATTATCACACTTCGTCAAATCTTTGAGTTCTCCTGTTGGGTCGCCACTGTGGATCAATTTTTCCATATTGTCCTGTTACCAATGTCCTCCATCACACCAAGCACCAAGCCCATAAATCTCCTCATTAACCTAATTCAACCCCTCCTGCCTGCCAGCTTGATCCTCTGTATTTTCCCAATATATCCCTCATCCCTCCTCAGTACTTGCCCAAACCATTTCAGTTTCACCTCTCTTATCATGTCCCCAAACCATCCTACCTGTACTGTCCTTCTAATATATTTATTCATTAACCTGTTCATCCTTGTCACACAAAGAATACTTCTTTATCATAGATACTATATAATGTTTTTTCATATATCTCCAGAGCATAAGATATCTGGTGAAGGATTAAGTATTTCTTTTGCTTGTTCTTATCCAAAGAGCTCTCATATTTTATTTCAAGACTAGAGTTTAGTTTATATTCCTTAATATTTACTCAGCATTTCCCGAGTCATTTTTATTGCAAAATGAGCCATAAAATTCTTCAAGAGTATATATTGCCAGGTTAAGCCAACTGTACTCGATGTTTCTAGAAAAATTATCAAATGTAATTTGGTTTCAATGAATGAATATATTCATCATGCTCTGGATATTTTCTCATATTAAATCAGAAGTGAGATATGCATGAATGTATGGTAATAGATTATGTGTAGTATAAGTAATGATCGCAGAGGACTATACAATCTCATGGCAGATTGAAGGGTACGTTTTTACAACTTTATTCCCACATTTAACTTAAGTTGCAGTTGATGCTCTCATATTATTGTACCTGTTTGTCCTGCTGACCTCATAGTGTCAGCTTAGTAAGTCGAGTATTTGTAAAGAATTCCTTACAGTTCTTCCATATTGGTTAATATAAAAACATGAAGCTTGGTAGAGAGTTTGCCTTTTATATGCTTGGTGTAAAAGGCAGCTAAGGAGATAGGGGACCAGGAGGATTGATAAGTCCCTCTTCAAATGAGTAAACTATTTCTGCCTTAGTTTACTTGTCACAATTTTGACTGTCCCGCTAATTAATGCTAAATATGTCATCATGTATGAATATATTGCTTCTAACTCAGATTTTATAAAAAGGCTATAGATGTTTTATTTTCAGATATGATATTTTTATAGAGTACTGCATGTATTTTGATTGAACACAATTTTGTTGCCAGTTGTGTACTGTTAAAAACAGTATGCATTGCCCTGAAGAAAAGATCCTTTCTTCTTTCTGCTAGGAGGAATTGTCATAGGTATACAGTGTTATTGTTGTTGGTCGTTTTACGTGTCGCTGTTTATCCCCATGATTGGGGGTGAATTCAGACAAGTTGGAGCTGGGAAAAGCTGGATAATTTATTGAAAAATTTTCAAATCTTTTCATGTTTATTAGAAATAATTTACAATAACCAAATAAGCAGCAGCTAATTATTCATAATACATAAATGCCCATGAATATTTTTAAAAACTTACTTTACTTGTATTCCCTGTGTGTTGCAAAAAGCTGAGTAAAGGGATACGGGACTCAAGGGTTGGAAATCCCAGCCTTCCTGACATTGTTTAGTGCCAAAGAACAGCAGATGAGTTCTAATAAATTAATAAAATGCCTTTGTTGCACAGAGCATACATGGGTATTGTTACAGTATATATACAGTAGAAAAGACATAATGTGAAACTATCATAACACATTAGAATAATTTTTAGTAGATTTGATATATTTTTCATCCTATAAGTATACACTCATAAAACCTCATGATATATTATCCCAGTAATTAGACATTTTTTTTACAAGAATATAATATCCGTACAAACATGGGTTTTAAGTATAATACATTGACCTATTCAAGCACCACAAACTATCCTTTTATATCCTCTGTCAATATGATGGGTAGATCATAATGAAGCCTTGCTTCCTCCCTTGATTTGGGCATTGGTTATCAGGCATAATAATTAAAAATTTTAATATGTTAAATCTTAATAATTGTGACGTGTTACTAATTTCTTTATTTATTTTTTGGTTAACAAAGCATTCATTTTGTACTTTATACATTTATGATCATTGTTAAGGAGATGCTTTGCATTGGGCTTGGGGATTAAATGTTTAATTGTAAATTGGGCCATAACTTAATTGTTTGCCATTTCTGACTAGGATAAACATAATATTACGTCATTTTCCAAGTTAATTTTGGGTAATTTACGTAGTTGCATATTAATGCATAAACCAAAACCTGTATAATTTGTAACTGTTTGTAACATATGCTCTCCTTGCTAAATGCTCCTATAATTGCAATGTAATTCTGATATAAAATAAGAATGGGAGATACTGTACTGTATTCCTTACATTGCAAGGTTTATCTTTTTGTACTGATGGTTGATGGAAACAGTATTTGGTAATGTACTCTAATATGATATTCGACAATCAGTATAGAGAGATACAAAGAAAACTCATAGTAAACTTTTGTTTTCTTTCTTTTTCAACAAGATGCCAGGTAGTGTATGTTGTGTTCTTGGTGTATGCGGTTACAAGTGTAACATGCCGCCACTACTCTTTTGGGAAATCTTTCCAGAACGTTTATAATGTAATTCGTTATCTTCCAACGTTTGAAGTAGGAATAAAGTATAATAGGGTAGTCTCCATGGCAAAATGGTAGCATCTGCGACTCTGAGACGGCAGGTCGAGGGTTCGCGCCCCGTCACGGACTGAGGTTAGTAAGGGCATACACTCAGGGTAACGATTACATCTGCCAAAACAAGTCCTTCGCAAGAAGGCAACCGTCCTAGCCCTTAGTAGAAAATGGAGTTTGTGACGTAAAACCGAAACCAGGGGACTTGAAAATATACATTTAGAAAGTTTCCTTATTCAATTCTACTATATCAATGCATATTCCTAGTCTTTTGGCTTGAATATGTAGACATAATTGGAGGTTTGCGAAAATAACTTTTAAAAGAGTATTCTCACATAACAATTAAAGTTACTATATCCCTAATTGGCTGGAATATGTAGGTTTAATGAGAAACTTGACAATATGCCTCTAGAAAAATTCTCTTGTACTGTGCTGATGTAATTGAAAGTATTTCCTAGCCATTTGAACGGAAAATTTGGGCTGGATGGGATATTGTTGGCTTAATGGAAGACTGAAATATATGCCTCTAGAAAAATTTCTCCTTTGCTGTGCTAATTTAACTGAACATATTTCCTAGCCATTTGAATTGAAAATGTGGACATAAAGGGAGGCCTGACATTCTTGAATTTGTCTATGAAATTGATTGTCCTTACTCCACGTGCTTACTGCTGAACGATGTGTATGGGAATATTGATCCTGTTAGAAGAAAAACATTCCATTAATGTAGGAAAAATATTCAGTTACTCTAAGACAAATATTCATTGGAAATAGAAAAAAACATGAAGGATCATTTGATCTCTTATTTGGGGGGCTGCTGCAGCTCATTATTAGAACATGCGAGACTGAATTGATTAATGTTGGTTTGAACCCACCACGGGATGCTGGATGGGCATGCTGCCTTAATCCCTCTGCTAATATCTGTGTCCGCCCCCTTTAGAATTAGGAGTAATTGTGAGATAAAATAATGCCAAAAGAAAATTTATGCTCATTGAACTCCATGCTTGTTAAAGTTCTGTTCCAACTTAGACCCCCATGTGACAGCAAATGTTGAACACACTGATCCTGATGACTTGACATGGGTTACCATATGACAGATGTCATCACCTTCATCTTATTTGAAATTGGTTCTAGTGATGGGAACCTTTATAAACCATCCCTTGTGTGATGAACTCAAACCTTGTGGCAGGAGCCAAGTACATGTTCATTGCTTTTGAAGGATCTTGACTTATTGGGTTACAATAATATTACTTTATATTTAGGATGGGATGGCGGTAGCGCATTGAAAGTGACAAACTCAAATTCAAGCCAACCGCTGAGCAATATGAAGGGCATCCAACTCTAATTCCCCACTTTTAACCTTTCTGTTTCCATCTCCATATGATTTGGCTTTACCAGTGACACAAGCAATGGCAGAGAATGATAAAAAAGCATTTAGTATAACACTGCATATTCAAGCTTAGTTTGCTATTTCTTTTGATAATTAGGAAGAGAATATTGTAGATCCAGAGTAAAGCAATCTTTCAGCTGTTTTAAACAGAAACTTATGAATACAGGTAGTCAAGCACCTTAACTCTCAGCTTATTTTTAATTATCCATCGTGGCACCATATCCTGCTGAAACCAGCAGGATAGCCACAACTAACGATGAAGGCCCTTCCTAAAGCCTCACGTGGGTCTGTCTTTTCCTGAGCAGAGTTCTCTAACCACTGTGATACTGTGATTCTTTAAACTAATCAGCAATATACTGTCTGTGAATAAATTTACTTACGTAATGGCTTTATCATCTGTGAGTGATGCATTTTTCGGAGAAGTTTTGATTATATGTCCTTTGTTATTGCCCTGACTGTCTTCCCCAAACATAACATCCTCATTAATAACAATGCCAGGCTTGCTTGATGCTGGAGGAGCATTGAACCAGGCAGGTGGTGTGTGGAACCATGCTGGGGGTGTCTTAAACCACCAGGGTGTTTCTTTATACCAGGGTGGCAGGTTTTCGAGATCTTGTGATGCTGACTAAAAAACATTGACAATCTTTTAGGTTGTACTAATGGCTTTTTATTTAATCTGAAGGAAATGTTTTGCTGTTAAGGACTTTTACCAAAGAGAAGGAATTGCCATTTACACTGATTTTATTGGAGTTTTAGTTACTAATATTTGCTTTCATCTGTGATATTCCGTTTTCATATATATCTTTCTCTTATTTCATATTTATTTTGTGAGACATTTTCCTTATGCAAATTATTTGGGTGTTAAATGGTTGCAGAGAACTTTTTCTTTTTTTTACCTGTGATTGTGAAGATTCCTCTGAAGTTTGTTGAGGTGGAGCTGGAGAAAAAGTCTCTGTAGGAGTATTCACTTGGTCAGGGTAAATTGGAGGTGGACCCCAGGGTAGCTGTGGTTTGTCCAATACTGGAAGAGGGTTTACTGGTGGTGGAGCCCAGGGGTTTTGTCCTTCATCCTTTGGAGGACCTTGCACTACTGGCATTGTACTCTGGGATGGGCATATTCCTGGCACGCATGAGTTACTGTCCTCATAAAAAACTTGTCCAATTGGGCATTCAAAGTTGAAGATGCTGAAGTAGCCTGTATTTGCAACATCTACGCATCTGGAATGTTTGACAATACTACTTTGTAGTGATGTTGTGATTTTGAGCTTTTTATATCTTACTGCTGTATATTTTTTCCTAGTTTTTTTTCGTTTTATTTGTCAATATTTGCCCTCATTATGAGTGGACATTGACAGATTAGAACTGGGAAATTAAGGCTTAACTCCCATCCTGACATCCATTAGTGGGTTCGATTGTGGGTCTTATATATTAATATGCTCATTTTGTGTCCTGATGATGAGGAAGAAAGACCCACACACGTTTCCTCATATTGTCGAGTTTCCCTAAGCTCCCTTGTCGGACAGCCCTGAATCCCTAAGGAAGGCCACAGCCAATGCTGGTCTTACCCACAGAGCTCTCAGGTAGAGTATGTTGTGTTGTTGGTGTATGCACTTGTAAGCAGTGCAGTCTTTCATTATGTGTGTGATTGTATGAAGTGAAATGTTACATCCTGGACAAACATCATTGACAGAGTAGTGCAAACTCTTCTGATAGCACGAAAGGGCTGTGTGTTGCGCAGTTGTGTGTTGTTTGAGTGTCGTGACAGTGCGGCAAGTTAATTGGGTATGAACATGTTTTGCAGATGTAGGAAGTCATTAAAAGATATAATGGAAAGGGCTGGTTATCCCTCTTTTAAGATGTTCTCTTGCTATAGGGCTGCTGATAAAGGATGTGGAGGTAGGTAGGGCACTTGAAGTTATTTTTCCTCTGTTCATTAGAGGCAATTGTGGCAACCCTCCCAGCTCTTAGTGATATATTTTCTACACACACACACACACACACAGCCTCTCAGTTATGATGAGAGGCTGAGGGAATTAGACTCACCATCACTCGAAGCTAGAAGAGTAAGGGGGGATATGGTGACAGTCTTTAAATTCCTTCATGGTTATGATAGAGTGGATAGGGATCGATATTTCGATATGGCTGGCTCTAGAACTAGAGGTCATAGTTTGAAGCTTCGTAAGAAAACTTCTTTGCAGGATGTAAGGAAATACTTTTTCAGTGTAAGAGTAGTTGATAATTGGAATTGGCTAAGCGAGGAGGTAGTTAATGCTATCTCAATCCATAGTTTTAAGGACAGGTATGATAAGTATCACTAAGTCTAAAATGGAACCGAACAGGAGACGGGAAGATACGAGCTTTGGGCTCTTTCCCGTAAACACAATTAGGTAATCACACACACACACACACACACACACACACACACACACACACACACACACACACACACACACACACACACACACACACACACACACTTACCATCACTCGAAGCTAGAAGAGTGAGGGGGGATATGGTGACAGTCTTTAAATTCCTTCATGGTTATGATAGAGTGGATAGGGATCGATATTTTGATATGGCTGGCTCTAGAACTAGAGGTCATAGTTTGAAGCTTCGTAAGAAAACTTCTTTGCAGGATATAAGGAAATACTTTTTCAGTGTAAGAGTAGTTGATAATTGGAATTGGCTAAGCGAGGAGGTAGTTAATGCTATCTCAATCCATAGTTTTAAGGACAGGTATGATAAGTATCACTAAGTCTAAAATGGAACCGACCAGGAGACGGGAAGATACGAGCTTTGGGCTCTTTCCCGTAAACACAATTAGGTAATCACACACACACACACACACACACACACACACACACACACACACACACACACACACACACACACACACACACTTACCATCACTCGAAGCTAGAAGAGTGAGGGGGGATATGGTGACAGTCTTTAAATTCCTTCATGGTTATGATAGAGTGGATAGGGATCGATATTTTGATATGGCTGGCTCTAGAACTAGAGGTCATAGTTTGAAGCTTCGTAAGAAAACTTCTTTGCAGGATATAAGGAAATACTTTTTCAGTGTAAGAGTAGTTGATAATTGGAATTGGCTAAGCGAGGAGGTAGTTAATGCTATCTCAATCCATAGTTTTAAGGACAGGTATGATAAGTATCACTAAGTCTAAAATGGAACCGACCAGGAGACGGGAAGATACGAGCTTTGGGCTCTTTCCCGTAAACACAATTAGGTAATCACACACACACACACACACACACACACACACACACACACACTTACCATCACTCGAAGCTAGAAGAGTGAGGGGGGATATGGTGACAGTCTTTAAATTCCTTCATGGTTATGATAGAGTGGATAGGGATCGATATTTTGATATGGCTGGCTCTAGAACTAGAGGTCATAGTTTGAAGCTTCGTAAGAAAACTTCTTTGCAGGATATAAGGAAATACTTTTTCAGTGTAAGAGTAGTTGATAATTGGAATTGGCTAAGCGAGGAGGTAGTTAATGCTATCTCAATCCATAGTTTTAAGGACAGGTATGATAAGTATCACTAAGTCTAAAATGGAACCGACCAGGAGACGGGAAGATACGAGCTTTGGGCTCTTTCCCGTAAACACAATTAGGTAATCACACACACACACACACACACACACACACACACACACACACACACACACACACACACACACACACACACACACACACACACACACACTTACCATCACTCGAAGCTAGAAGAGTGAGGGGGGATATGGTGACACAGTTTAAATTCCTTCATGGTTATGATAGAGTGGATAGGGATCGATATTTTGATATGGCTGGCTCTAGAACTAGAGGTCATAGTTTGAAGCTTCGTAAGAAAACTTCTTTGCAGGATATAAGGAAATACTTTTTCAGTGTAAGAGTAGTTGATAATTGGAATTGGCTAAGCGAGGAGGTAGTTAATGCTATCTCAATCCATAGTTTTAAGGACAGGTATGATAAGTATCACTAAGTCTAAAATGGAACCGACCAGGAGACGGGAAGATACGAGCTTTGGGCTCTTTCCCGTAAACACAATTAGGTAATCACACACACACACACACACACACACACACACACACACACACACACCACACACACACACACACACACACACACACACACACACACTTACCATCACTCGAAGCTAGAAGAGTGAGGGGGGATATGGTGACACAGTTTAAATTCCTTCATGGTTATGATAGAGTGGATAGGGATCGATATTTTGATATGGCTGGCTCTAGAACTAGAGGTCATAGTTTGAAGCTTCGTAAGAAAACTTCTTTGCAGGATATAAGGAAATACTTTTTCAGTGTAAGAGTAGTTGATAATTGGAATTGGCTAAGCGAGGAGGTAGTTAATGCTATCTCAATCCATAGTTTTAAGGACAGGTATGATAAGTATCACTAAGTCTAAAATGGAACCGACCAGGAGACGGGAAGATACGAGCTTTGGGCTCTTTCCCGTAAACACAATTAGGTAATCACACACACACACACACACACACACACACACACACACACACACACACACACACACACACACACACTTACCATCACTCGAAGCTAGAAGAGTGAGGGGGGATATGGTGACAGTCTTTAAATTCCTTCATGGTTATGATAGAGTGGATAGGGATCGATATTTTGATATGGCTGGCTCTAGAACTAGAGGTCATAGTTTGAAGCTTCGTAAGAAAACTTCTTTGCAGGATATAAGGAAATACTTTTTCAGTGTAAGAGTAGTTGATAATTGGAATTGGCTAAGCGAGGAGGTAGTTAATGCTATCTCAATCCATAGTTTTAAGGACAGGTATGATAAGTATCACTAAGTCTAAAATGGAACCGACCAGGAGACGGGAAGATACGAGCTTTGGGCTCTTTCCCGTAAACACAATTAGGTAATCACACACACACACACACACACACACACACACACACACACACACACACACACACACACACACTTACCATCACTCGAAGCTAGAAGAGTGAGGGGGGATATGGTGACACAGTTTAAATTCCTTCATGGTTATGATAGAGTGGATAGGGATCGATATTTTGATATGGCTGGCTCTAGAACTAGAGGTCATAGTTTGAAGCTTCGTAAGAAAACTTCTTTGCAGGATATAAGGAAATACTTTTTCAGTGTAAGAGTAGTTGATAATTGGAATTGGCTAAGCGAGGAGGTAGTTAATGCTATCTCAATCCATAGTTTTAAGGACAGGTATGATAAGTATCACTAAGTCTAAAATGGAACCGACCAGGAGACGGGAAGATACGAGCTTTGGGCTCTTTCCCGTAAACACAATTAGGTAATCACACACACACACACACACACACACACACACACACACACACTTACCATCACTCGAAGCTAGAAGAGTGAGGGGGGATATGGTGACAGTCTTTAAATTCCTTCATGGTTATGATAGAGTGGATAGGGATCGATATTTTGATATGGCTGGCTCTAGAACTAGAGGTCATAGTTTGAAGCTTCGTAAGAAAACTTCTTTGCAGGATATAAGGAAATACTTTTTCAGTGTAAGAGTAGTTGATAATTGGAATTGGCTAAGCGAGGAGGTAGTTAATGCTATCTCAATCCATAGTTTTAAGGACAGGTATGATAAGTATCACTAAGTCTAAAATGGAACCGACCAGGAGACGGGAAGATACGAGCTTTGGGCTCTTTCCCGTAAACACAATTAGGTAATCACACACACACACACACACACACACACACACACACACACACACACACACACACACACACACACACACACACACTTACCATCACTCGAAGCTAGAAGAGTGAGGGGGGATATGGTGACAGTCTTTAAATTCCTTCATGGTTATGATAGAGTGGATAGGGATCGATATTTTGATATGGCTGGCTCTAGAACTAGAGGTCATAGTTTGAAGCTTCGTAAGAAAACTTCTTTGCAGGATATAAGGAAATACTTTTTCAGTGTAAGAGTAGTTGATAATTGGAATTGGCTAAGCGAGGAGGTAGTTAATGCTATCTCAATCCATAGTTTTAAGGACAGGTATGATAAGTATCACTAAGTCTAAAATGGAACCGACCAGGAGACGGGAAGATACGAGCTTTGGGCTCTTTCCCGTAAACACAATTAGGTAATCACACACACACACACACACACACACACACACACACACACACACACACACACACACACACACACACTTACCATCACTCGAAGCTAGAAGAGTGAGGGGGGATATGGTGACACAGTTTAAATTCCTTCATGGTTATGATAGAGTGGATAGGGATCGATATTTTGATATGGCTGGCTCTAGAACTAGAGGTCATAGTTTGAAGCTTCGTAAGAAAACTTCTTTGCAGGATATAAGGAAATACTTTTTCAGTGTAAGAGTAGTTGATAATTGGAATTGGCTAAGCGAGGAGGTAGTTAATGCTATCTCAATCCATAGTTTTAAGGACAGGTATGATAAGTATCACTAAGTCTAAAATGGAACCGACCAGGAGACGGGAAGATACGAGCTTTGGGCTCTTTCCCGTAAACACAATTAGGTAATCACACACACACACACACACACACACACACACACACACACACACACACACACACACTTACCATCACTCGAAGCTAGAAGAGTGAGGGGGGATATGGTGACAGTCTTTAAATTCCTTCATGGTTATGATAGAGTGGATAGGGATCGATATTTTGATATGGCTGGCTCTAGAACTAGAGGTCATAGTTTGAAGCTTCGTAAGAAAACTTCTTTGCAGGATATAAGGAAATACTTTTTCAGTGTAAGAGTAGTTGATAATTGGAATTGGCTAAGCGAGGAGGTAGTTAATGCTATCTCAATCCATAGTTTTAAGGACAGGTATGATAAGTATCACTAAGTCTAAAATGGAACCGACCAGGAGACGGGAAGATACGAGCTTTGGGCTCTTTCCCGTAAACACAATTAGGTAATCACACACACACACACACACACACACACACACACACACACACACACACACACACACACACACACACACACTTACCATCACTCGAAGCTAGAAGAGTGAGGGGGGATATGGTGACACAGTTTAAATTCCTTCATGGTTATGATAGAGTGGATAGGGATCGATATTTTGATATGGCTGGCTCTAGAACTAGAGGTCATAGTTTGAAGCTTCGTAAGAAAACTTCTTTGCAGGATATAAGGAAATACTTTTTCAGTGTAAGAGTAGTTGATAATTGGAATTGGCTAAGCGAGGAGGTAGTTAATGCTATCTCAATCCATAGTTTTAAGGACAGGTATGATAAGTATCACTAAGTCTAAAATGGAACCGACCAGGAGACGGGAAGATACGAGCTTTGGGCTCTTTCCCGTAAACACAATTAGGTAATCACACACACACACACACACACACACACACACACACACACACACACACACACACACACACACACACACACACACTTACCATCACTCGAAGCTAGAAGAGTGAGGGGGGATATGGTGACAGTCTTTAAATTCCTTCATGGTTATGATAGAGTGGATAGGGATCGATATTTTGATATGGCTGGCTCTAGAACTAGAGGTCATAGTTTGAAGCTTCGTAAGAAAACTTCTTTGCAGGATATAAGGAAATACTTTTTCAGTGTAAGAGTAGTTGATAATTGGAATTGGCTAAGCGAGGAGGTAGTTAATGCTATCTCAATCCATAGTTTTAAGGACAGGTATGATAAGTATCACTAAGTCTAAAATGGAACCGACCAGGAGACGGGAAGATACGAGCTTTGGGCTCTTTCCCGTAAACACAATTAGGTAATCACACACACACACACACACACACACACACACACACACACACACACACACACACTTACCATCACTCGAAGCTAGAAGAGTGAGGGGGGATATGGTGACAGTCTTTAAATTCCTTCATGGTTATGATAGAGTGGATAGGGATCGATATTTTGATATGGCTGGCTCTAGAACTAGAGGTCATAGTTTGAAGCTTCGTAAGAAAACTTCTTTGCAGGATATAAGGAAATACTTTTTCAGTGTAAGAGTAGTTGATAATTGGAATTGGCTAAGCGAGGAGGTAGTTAATGCTATCTCAATCCATAGTTTTAAGGACAGGTATGATAAGTATCACTAAGTCTAAAATGGAACCGACCAGGAGACGGGAAGATACGAGCTTTGGGCTCTTTCCCGTAAACACAATTAGGTAATCACACACACACACACACACACACACACACACACACACACACACACTTACCATCACTCGAAGCTAGAAGAGTGAGGGGGGATATGGTGACACAGTTTAAATTCCTTCATGGTTATGATAGAGTGGATAGGGATCGATATTTTGATATGGCTGGCTCTAGAACTAGAGGTCATAGTTTGAAGCTTCGTAAGAAAACTTCTTTGCAGGATATAAGGAAATACTTTTTCAGTGTAAGAGTAGTTGATAATTGGAATTGGCTAAGCGAGGAGGTAGTTAATGCTATCTCAATCCATAGTTTTAAGGACAGGTATGATAAGTATCACTAAGTCTAAAATGGAACCGACCAGGAGACGGGAAGATACGAGCTTTGGGCTCTTTCCCGTAAACACAATTAGGTAATCACACACACACACACACACACACACACACACACACACACACACACACACACACACACACACACACTTACCATCACTCGAAGCTAGAAGAGTGAGGGGGGATATGGTGACAGTCTTTAAATTCCTTCATGGTTATGATAGAGTGGATAGGGATCGATATTTTGATATGGCTGGCTCTAGAACTAGAGGTCATAGTTTGAAGCTTCGTAAGAAAACTTCTTTGCAGGATATAAGGAAATACTTTTTCAGTGTAAGAGTAGTTGATAATTGGAATTGGCTAAGCGAGGAGGTAGTTAATGCTATCTCAATCCATAGTTTTAAGGACAGGTATGATAAGTATCACTAAGTCTAAAATGGAACCGACCAGGAGACGGGAAGATACGAGCTTTGGGCTCTTTCCCGTAAACACAATTAGGTAATCACACACACACACACACACACACACACACACACACACACACACACACACACACACACACACACACCTTACCATCACTCGAAGCTAGAAGAGTGAGGGGGGATATGGTGACAGTCTTTAAATTCCTTCATGGTTATGATAGAGTGGATAGGGATCGATATTTTGATATGGCTGGCTCTAGAACTAGAGGTCATAGTTTGAAGCTTCGTAAGAAAACTTCTTTGCAGGATATAAGGAAATACTTTTTCAGTGTAAGAGTAGTTGATAATTGGAATTGGCTAAGCGAGGAGGTAGTTAATGCTATCTCAATCCATAGTTTTAAGGACAGGTATGATAAGTATCACTAAGTCTAAAATGGAACCGACCAGGAGACGGGAAGATACGAGCTTTGGGCTCTTTCCCGTAAACACAATTAGGTAATCACACACACACACACACACACACACACACACACACACACACACACACACACACACACACACTTACCATCACTCGAAGCTAGAAGAGTGAGGGGGGATATGGTGACACAGTTTAAATTCCTTCATGGTTATGATAGAGTGGATAGGGATCGATATTTTGATATGGCTGGCTCTAGAACTAGAGGTCATAGTTTGAAGCTTCGTAAGAAAACTTCTTTGCAGGATATAAGGAAATACTTTTTCAGTGTAAGAGTAGTTGATAATTGGAATTGGCTAAGCGAGGAGGTAGTTAATGCTATCTCAATCCATAGTTTTAAGGACAGGTATGATAAGTATCACTAAGTCTAAAATGGAACCGACCAGGAGACGGGAAGATACGAGCTTTGGGCTCTTTCCCGTAAACACAATTAGGTAATCACACACACACACACACACACACACACACACACACACACACACACACACACACACTTACCATCACTCGAAGCTAGAAGAGTGAGGGGGGATATGGTGACAGTCTTTAAATTCCTTCATGGTTATGATAGAGTGGATAGGGATCGATATTTTGATATGGCTGGCTCTAGAACTAGAGGTCATAGTTTGAAGCTTCGTAAGAAAACTTCTTTGCAGGATATAAGGAAATACTTTTTCAGTGTAAGAGTAGTTGATAATTGGAATTGGCTAAGCGAGGAGGTAGTTAATGCTATCTCAATCCATAGTTTTAAGGACAGGTATGATAAGTATCACTAAGTCTAAAATGGAACCGACCAGGAGACGGGAAGATACGAGCTTTGGGCTCTTTCCCGTAAACACAATTAGGTAATCACACACACACACACACACACACACACACACACACACACACACACACACACACACACACACACACACACACACACACACTTACCATCACTCGAAGCTAGAAGAGTGAGGGGGGATATGGTGACACAGTTTAAATTCCTTCATGGTTATGATAGAGTGGATAGGGATCGATATTTTGATATGGCTGGCTCTAGAACTAGAGGTCATAGTTTGAAGCTTCGTAAGAAAACTTCTTTGCAGGATATAAGGAAATACTTTTTCAGTGTAAGAGTAGTTGATAATTGGAATTGGCTAAGCGAGGAGGTAGTTAATGCTATCTCAATCCATAGTTTTAAGGACAGGTATGATAAGTATCACTAAGTCTAAAATGGAACCGACCAGGAGACGGGAAGATACGAGCTTTGGGCTCTTTCCCGTAAACACAATTAGGTAATCACACACACACACACACACACACACACACACACACACACACACACACACACACACACACACACACACTTACCATCACTCGAAGCTAGAAGAGTGAGGGGGGATATGGTGACAGTCTTTAAATTCCTTCATGGTTATGATAGAGTGGATAGGGATCGATATTTTGATATGGCTGGCTCTAGAACTAGAGGTCATAGTTTGAAGCTTCGTAAGAAAACTTCTTTGCAGGATATAAGGAAATACTTTTTCAGTGTAAGAGTAGTTGATAATTGGAATTGGCTAAGCGAGGAGGTAGTTAATGCTATCTCAATCCATAGTTTTAAGGACAGGTATGATAAGTATCACTAAGTCTAAAATGGAACCGACCAGGAGACGGGAAGATACGAGCTTTGGGCTCTTTCCCGTAAACACAATTAGGTAATCACACACACACACACACACACACACACACACACACACACACACACACTTACCATCACTCGAAGCTAGAAGAGTGAGGGGGGATATGGTGACAGTCTTTAAATTCCTTCATGGTTATGATAGAGTGGATAGGGATCGATATTTTGATATGGCTGGCTCTAGAACTAGAGGTCATAGTTTGAAGCTTCGTAAGAAAACTTCTTTGCAGGATATAAGGAAATACTTTTTCAGTGTAAGAGTAGTTGATAATTGGAATTGGCTAAGCGAGGAGGTAGTTAATGCTATCTCAATCCATAGTTTTAAGGACAGGTATGATAAGTATCACTAAGTCTAAAATGGAACCGACCAGGAGACGGGAAGATACGAGCTTTGGGCTCTTTCCCGTAAACACAATTAGGTAATCACACACACACACACACACACACACACACACACACACACACACTTACCATCACTCGAAGCTAGAAGAGTGAGGGGGGATATGGTGACACAGTTTAAATTCCTTCATGGTTATGATAGAGTGGATAGGGATCGATATTTTGATATGGCTGGCTCTAGAACTAGAGGTCATAGTTTGAAGCTTCGTAAGAAAACTTCTTTGCAGGATATAAGGAAATACTTTTTCAGTGTAAGAGTAGTTGATAATTGGAATTGGCTAAGCGAGGAGGTAGTTAATGCTATCTCAATCCATAGTTTTAAGGACAGGTATGATAAGTATCACTAAGTCTAAAATGGAACCGACCAGGAGACGGGAAGATACGAGCTTTGGGCTCTTTCCCGTAAACACAATTAGGTAATCACACACACACACACACACACACACACACACACACACACACACACACACACACACACACACACACTTACCATCACTCGAAGCTAGAAGAGTGAGGGGGGATATGGTGACAGTCTTTAAATTCCTTCATGGTTATGATAGAGTGGATAGGGATCGATATTTTGATATGGCTGGCTCTAGAACTAGAGGTCATAGTTTGAAGCTTCGTAAGAAAACTTCTTTGCAGGATATAAGGAAATACTTTTTCAGTGTAAGAGTAGTTGATAATTGGAATTGGCTAAGCGAGGAGGTAGTTAATGCTATCTCAATCCATAGTTTTAAGGACAGGTATGATAAGTATCACTAAGTCTAAAATGGAACCGACCAGGAGACGGGAAGATACGAGCTTTGGGCTCTTTCCCGTAAACACAATTAGGTAATCACACACACACACACACACACACACACACACACACACACACACACACACACACACACACACACACACACACACACTTACCATCACTCGAAGCTAGAAGAGTGAGGGGGGATATGGTGACACAGTTTAAATTCCTTCATGGTTATGATAGAGTGGATAGGGATCGATATTTTGATATGGCTGGCTCTAGAACTAGAGGTCATAGTTTGAAGCTTCGTAAGAAAACTTCTTTGCAGGATATAAGGAAATACTTTTTCAGTGTAAGAGTAGTTGATAATTGGAATTGGCTAAGCGAGGAGGTAGTTAATGCTATCTCAATCCATAGTTTTAAGGACAGGTATGATAAGTATCACTAAGTCTAAAATGGAACCGACCAGGAGACGGGAAGATACGAGCTTTGGGCTCTTTCCCGTAAACACAATTAGGTAATCACACACACACACACACACACACACACACACACACACACACACACACACACACACACACACACACTTACCATCACTCGAAGCTAGAAGAGTGAGGGGGGATATGGTGACAGTCTTTAAATTCCTTCATGGTTATGATAGAGTGGATAGGGATCGATATTTTGATATGGCTGGCTCTAGAACTAGAGGTCATAGTTTGAAGCTTCGTAAGAAAACTTCTTTGCAGGATATAAGGAAATACTTTTTCAGTGTAAGAGTAGTTGATAATTGGAATTGGCTAAGCGAGGAGGTAGTTAATGCTATCTCAATCCATAGTTTTAAGGACAGGTATGATAAGTATCACTAAGTCTAAAATGGAACCGACCAGGAGACGGGAAGATACGAGCTTTGGGCTCTTTCCCGTAAACACAATTAGGTAATCACACACACACACACACACACACACACACACACACACACACACACACACACACACACACACACTTACCATCACTCGAAGCTAGAAGAGTGAGGGGGGATATGGTGACAGTCTTTAAATTCCTTCATGGTTATGATAGAGTGGATAGGGATCGATATTTTGATATGGCTGGCTCTAGAACTAGAGGTCATAGTTTGAAGCTTCGTAAGAAAACTTCTTTGCAGGATATAAGGAAATACTTTTTCAGTGTAAGAGTAGTTGATAATTGGAATTGGCTAAGCGAGGAGGTAGTTAATGCTATCTCAATCCATAGTTTTAAGGACAGGTATGATAAGTATCACTAAGTCTAAAATGGAACCGACCAGGAGACGGGAAGATACGAGCTTTGGGCTCTTTCCCGTAAACACAATTAGGTAATCACACACACACACACACACACACACACACACACACACACACTTACCATCACTCGAAGCTAGAAGAGTGAGGGGGGATATGGTGACACAGTTTAAATTCCTTCATGGTTATGATAGAGTGGATAGGGATCGATATTTTGATATGGCTGGCTCTAGAACTAGAGGTCATAGTTTGAAGCTTCGTAAGAAAACTTCTTTGCAGGATATAAGGAAATACTTTTTCAGTGTAAGAGTAGTTGATAATTGGAATTGGCTAAGCGAGGAGGTAGTTAATGCTATCTCAATCCATAGTTTTAAGGACAGGTATGATAAGTATCACTAAGTCTAAAATGGAACCGACCAGGAGACGGGAAGATACGAGCTTTGGGCTCTTTCCCGTAAACACAATTAGGTAATCACACACACACACACACACACACACACACACACACACACACACACACACACACACTTACCATCACTCGAAGCTAGAAGAGTGAGGGGGGATATGGTGACAGTCTTTAAATTCCTTCATGGTTATGATAGAGTGGATAGGGATCGATATTTTGATATGGCTGGCTCTAGAACTAGAGGTCATAGTTTGAAGCTTCGTAAGAAAACTTCTTTGCAGGATATAAGGAAATACTTTTTCAGTGTAAGAGTAGTTGATAATTGGAATTGGCTAAGCGAGGAGGTAGTTAATGCTATCTCAATCCATAGTTTTAAGGACAGGTATGATAAGTATCACTAAGTCTAAAATGGAACCGACCAGGAGACGGGAAGATACGAGCTTTGGGCTCTTTCCCGTAAACACAATTAGGTAATCACACACACACACACACACACACACACACACACACACACACACACACACACACACACACACACACACACACACTTACCATCACTCGAAGCTAGAAGAGTGAGGGGGGATATGGTGACACAGTTTAAATTCCTTCATGGTTATGATAGAGTGGATAGGGATCGATATTTTGATATGGCTGGCTCTAGAACTAGAGGTCATAGTTTGAAGCTTCGTAAGAAAACTTCTTTGCAGGATATAAGGAAATACTTTTTCAGTGTAAGAGTAGTTGATAATTGGAATTGGCTAAGCGAGGAGGTAGTTAATGCTATCTCAATCCATAGTTTTAAGGACAGGTATGATAAGTATCACTAAGTCTAAAATGGAACCGACCAGGAGACGGGAAGATACGAGCTTTGGGCTCTTTCCCGTAAACACAATTAGGTAATCACACACACACACACACACACACACACACACACACACACACACACACACACACACACACACACTTACCATCACTCGAAGCTAGAAGAGTGAGGGGGGATATGGTGACAGTCTTTAAATTCCTTCATGGTTATGATAGAGTGGATAGGGATCGATATTTTGATATGGCTGGCTCTAGAACTAGAGGTCATAGTTTGAAGCTTCGTAAGAAAACTTCTTTGCAGGATATAAGGAAATACTTTTTCAGTGTAAGAGTAGTTGATAATTGGAATTGGCTAAGCGAGGAGGTAGTTAATGCTATCTCAATCCATAGTTTTAAGGACAGGTATGATAAGTATCACTAAGTCTAAAATGGAACCGACCAGGAGACGGGAAGATACGAGCTTTGGGCTCTTTCCCGTAAACACAATTAGGTAATCACACACACACTCACACACACACACACACACACACACACACACACACACACACACACACACACACACACACACACACACACACACTTACCATCACTCGAAGCTAGAAGAGTGAGGGGGGATATGGTGACAGTCTTTAAATTCCTTCATGGTTATGATAGAGTGGATAGGGATCGATATTTTGATATGGCTGGCTCTAGAACTAGAGGTCATAGTTTGAAGCTTCGTAAGAAAACTTCTTTGCAGGATATAAGGAAATACTTTTTCAGTGTAAGAGTAGTTGATAATTGGAATTGGCTAAGCGAGGAGGTAGTTAATGCTATCTCAATCCATAGTTTTAAGGACAGGTATGATAAGTATCACTAAGTCTAAAATGGAACCGACCAGGAGACGGGAAGATACGAGCTTTGGGCTCTTTCCCGTAAACACAATTAGGTAATCACACACACACACACACACACACACACACACACACACACCTTACCATCACTCGAAGCTAGAAGAGTGAGGGGGGATATGGTGACACAGTTTAAATTCCTTCATGGTTATGATAGAGTGGATAGGGATCGATATTTTGATATGGCTGGCTCTAGAACTAGAGGTCATAGTTTGAAGCTTCGTAAGAAAACTTCTTTGCAGGATATAAGGAAATACTTTTTCAGTGTAAGAGTAGTTGATAATTGGAATTGGCTAAGCGAGGAGGTAGTTAATGCTATCTCAATCCATAGTTTTAAGGACAGGTATGATAAGTATCACTAAGTCTAAAATGGAACCGACCAGGAGACGGGAAGATACGAGCTTTGGGCTCTTTCCCGTAAACACAATTAGGTAATCACACACACACACACACACACACACACACACACACACACACACACACACACACACACACACACTTACCATCACTCGAAGCTAGAAGAGTGAGGGGGGATATGGTGACAGTCTTTAAATTCCTTCATGGTTATGATAGAGTGGATAGGGATCGATATTTTGATATGGCTGGCTCTAGAACTAGAGGTCATAGTTTGAAGCTTCGTAAGAAAACTTCTTTGCAGGATATAAGGAAATACTTTTTCAGTGTAAGAGTAGTTGATAATTGGAATTGGCTAAGCGAGGAGGTAGTTAATGCTATCTCAATCCATAGTTTTAAGGACAGGTATGATAAGTATCACTAAGTCTAAAATGGAACCGACCAGGAGACGGGAAGATACGAGCTTTGGGCTCTTTCCCGTAAACACAATTAGGTAATCACACACACACACACACACACACACACACACACACACACACACACTATAGTTGGAAGGATTTTATTATTCTCTAATGTAATCTTGTTCATTAGGATGGTTCTGCAATGTTTTACACATTGTATATAAAACTGGTCATATTTTATTCAGCAAATATGATACACACCAACACACACACACACACACACACACACACACACACTTTATTTACTGTTATTTTTAAAATTAAGTTTTATTACTTTTCTTTTCCAATTTTCATTTTACGTATTCTCATCATTAGATTATGTATGCACTCTTGATTAGGGAAAACAGTTTTGCTCATTTTACTCTCATTTAATATATATTGATTACTTACAACTCTTAAATACTGTCTAGTATTTCGTAGAATTCATTGATTACTTGTAAAAAACTAACGTTTCTCACCATTGCTCAATTTCATAAATATTATGCAAGCGTAAGTCGAAATTGTTATTGTGGAGTTTTGATATCCACTTAAAGTTGATCATGCAAGAGTGTTCATATTTGACTTGGATCTGCTGCCTTGCATGCATAATATTGAAATGTAGAAGCGCAGCTATTCCTGGTAATTAAGCAAATTAGACTACCTACATCCGTTCCTTTACTAAGGAATGGATTGCATTGGTACTTTAGTCCTTATGCCTTTTGCTTTATTTTTGTTTTTATGACTTTTCTTAGATTATGCTTAGATTATTTTATTACACTCACCTATAAAACCGGGAGCAGTTTCTTGTGTCCATGTAGAATCCTTCTTTTGGACAAGATAAACCTCTATTGTCTCGCAATCGAATGGGAGCCATTCTCAGCAGTTGTTGGCTGTTATCTTCATTTCCTGTAATTATTAATGATACCTTTGTTGTAGTTACTTTTTAGTTATGTTCTCTATTTTTATATTTAATTATTATTTATATTGCTTCGTAGAGAAAAAACTTTTGGATAATGGAAAAGAAAGAATTGTATCCTTAAAATCCTTCTATGATGTCAAGTTTTATTGGCCATAATTCTTCATTGGGCTAAATTTTAGGACTGTTATCTACAGTTGGTCACTATTGATAAAGACCAATCTCTAATTCTAACCTAACCTAACTGCTGATAAAAGTCAGTTCCCAGTTCTTCATGAGGTCCCAAGAATGTCCATAATTTCTAGCAATTTTACACGTGTTAATTTGCTGGAGTGGGAAAGGTGATTTGAATACAAACTCATATGGATTGAAAGCCTCAGAGAAAACTCTTAGTGAGAAATTGCCAGTTTTGTTTGTCACTTACTTGGTTTTAGGCTGTTCCGTTGATTGATTTTGTTGTTGGTTGGATTTGCCATGATTACTGTTGCCATCAGGGCAAGTATAACTGCAGTTGATACCTGTGGGAAGACCAAGCTCTGGTTACTGTTGCTTCATTATAATTATTATTATTATGATGATGTCTTTTCCTTCTTTTTAGGGGGAAAGAACTCCTCATTTGTATTCCCTGTAAGTCATAAGAGCAGACTTATGGCTGGTCATCACCATCCACTTTGAAATTTTCCTTATGCAACAGCTGATGGAAAGGGTTGAGATGAGGATGGCATGATGAAGCCCCAATACCTCCCTTTTTATGGTTTTTGCCAATTTGTTGGCTAAAGTGGAGTATAGCAGTATATCAAGAAAGAGGTAATACTGTGTTGTAGTAGATGTAGTAGTTGTAGCAGTAGTAGTAATAGTAGTAGTAGTAGTTATTGTTGTAATAGTAGTAGTATGTCATTTCACTAATTATATTGTTCTTTTTCTTTTCAGGTAAGACATTAACCGTGTTTTGGCCTTGATTTCCTGTTAATGGTAAGATTTGATCTTAATAGTACTGTATTTATATGTAAGAGAGCCATATTTTGTTTTGTGTTATGAGTTTGTCAGGTTAGTTTCATATTCAACTACGTCCATTTATACAGCTCTGATGTCATGTTCTACAAAGGACTGTTCATCTTCTGGTGTTATTACCTACAATCCTCAGTCTCTTACTGTAAAAGTATTCTAAGCATATTCTATGTTAATTCTATATATATATATATATATATATATATATATATATATATATATATATATATATATATATATATATATATATATATATATATATATATATACCTTGGCTGTTTCC